>JAPJBO010000805.1:0-104587 GCA_030068145.1 Diplonema papillatum
GCGTGAGCGTGTTGAATGTGCGTGGCTACCGTCGAAGCACGACGCCCGTAAGTATGCGTACGCCGCGGGGGAACGGCTCTTGAGGTGCGGGGACGTCCACCCGAACCCTGGTCCCCCGCGCGATCTCACTCTTGCTGCAGTCAATGTTGGCTCGCTGGCCCTGCACATTGACGAGGTGCGTGCGATGGCCCCCGCAGACGCGATTGCGGTGCTGGAGACGTCGATGGGCGAGTTGCAGCAGACGCAGGCGACGGACTATCTCGCGAGACCGTGCGCCGTCGACGGGTCGAGGTGGAAGACGCTGTGGGGGCCGCCGCAACCGCCGAAGCGCAGCAAGCACTGTCCGCACGGAAACCCGCATTCCGGGCAGAAGGGGGGCGGAGTCGTTGTGCTTGCCAGGCAGCCGGGGGTGGCCCACCTGCTGCCCAACGAATCGCTGCAGGAAGTGCGCAACCGGGTCATCCACACGATGATCGCGACGGGGGTCGGACGGATGTTCGTACACTTCTTTGCCGTCTACGCCCCATCGGGGAACACGGCAGCGGCGTCCCGGGAGCGGCTCCTGCAGACGGTCCTCTTCGAGGCGCAGGCCATGGTGGGGCAGGCCCCGGCGGTCGTGATGGGCGACTTCAACACGGACGTTGAGCGGTCGCCGGCGCTTCGGCATGCCCTCAGCAACGGGTGGACGGACGCAGCGCAGCTGCAGGCGGCGTGCGAGGGAGGACGACCGCCCAACACCTACACGGGCACGAACACGTCCGGCACGCGCATCGACTACGCCCTGATGAACCGCGCGGCCGCGTCCGCCTTTGTTGCATGCGAGACGATCGGGGTAGGGAGCGTGAGGGGCCACCGCTGCGTCCGGATTCGACTCGCGGTGCAGGCGTTCGAACAGCAGACATGGAGGTTCAACGTGCCGCGAGCGATACCCGTGAAGCCGGCAGGTAGGGTCGTCGAGGTCCCGAGGCTGGATGCCGTGTGCGCCGCCGCCCGCGAGGGGGACGTCGAAGGGGCGTGGATGGCGCTCTCCGCAATGTGCGAGCAGTACCTGCTAGACCGCAGCGGGATGCCTGCCTGTGAGAGACGTGCGCACACCGGCCGCGGTAACTCGGAGCTGAAGATGACTCGCGTTGCGGCGAGGAGTACGCCGGACCGGGGCGTGGCGTGCGAGACGGAGCTGAGGCACGGGAATGCGATCCGGCGTCTGGAGCACTACGTCTACCAGCGAGCTCGCCTAGAAGCGTCCGGACCATTCCAGGTGCCCCAAGAACTCCGCTTGTGCTGGCTGCGCTGTCTCGCCGTGATCCGTGGCGGCGGGGTCGGCGAGCCGCCCCCCTCCGACCCGCCGAGCGCAGAGGTCGCTCGCGTTTACTTGCACGACGTACGACTGCGCAGTGCGAGATTCAACGCGGCTGCGGCGAGGGTACGGAAGAGGCAGCAACACGAGAGGCAGCTGACGATGTTTGGGACGGATCGCCGGGCTCTTGTGACGATGCTGCGGGGGGGTCCGGGGCAGGCGGCCGATGCGGTGCGGACAGCGGACGGGCGGCTCACCGCCAACGTCGAGGAGATGGACGAGGTGCTGCAGGAGGCGTGGGACCCGATCCTGCGCATGTACGGGGAAGGACGCCCAGAGCCCGAGTACGAGGCGTTCCGCAGGGCCTTCGAGGGTTTTATTCCCCGCCGCCAGATGGACCTGCGGGATGTGACCGGGAGGGAGCTACGGGATGTGCTCAACAAGCGGAAGAAGAAGACTACGGCGTGTGGGGTGGACGGCTGGCGCTTGGACGAGCTGAAGGCCCTGCCCGACGAGCTGCTGGACGGGTTCGCGACGCTCTTCAATCTGGTAGAGGAGCGAGGGGAGTGGCCGAAGGGTATGCTGACGTCGTTGGTGTCGCTCATCCCAAAGACCGACGACACCTCGCCAACGAACCTGCGGCCAATCACCGTGACGAGCTGCGTCTATCGGTTGTGGGCCTGCAGGCGTTTGCAAGACGTCATGGAGTGGCAGGACGGCTGGATTCTTCCGTCGCAGCACGGCTTCCGCAGAGGGCATCGGACGGACGACGTCCTCATGGAGCTGACGACGCTGATCGAGGAGACGCTGCTCGACGAGTCGAAGTCGCTGTACATGGTCGCACTCGATTTCGCGAAGTGCTTCGACCGGGTACCGCAGGGGATCGTTCTCCGGCTCGCCGAAGAGATGGGCCTCGACGCGCGCATCCTGCGCCCCCTGCGCGCCATGTACCGTGGGATGAAGCGCCGGTTTAAGCTGCCGCTGGGCGTGGGTCCGAGTTTGAGGTCACCAACGGTATCTTGCAGGGGTGCCCACTTTCGGTGATCCTCATCAACGCCTTGCTGTCGATTGTGCTCCGAGCGGTGTCGGTGCGCGTACCGGAGGTTTCGTCGGAGTCGCTGGCGGATGATGCCACGCTCTTCGCGTCCGTGGAGTCCGAGCTGCAGCAGGCGGTCGACGTCATCGCACAGTTCTGCGCCCTGACAGGGATGCGGCTGAACATGACGAAGACACTGGCGATGGGGATCCCCGCGGGCACGGCGCGGCAGCGTCGGCGGCGGCCCTATACGAGCGTGCTGGCAGTCGGCGACGAGACGATACCGACAGCGACGACGGCGAAGATCCTCGGTGTGCGCACGTGTGTCGCGAGCGTTCAGGCGGAACGTACCAACGACGCGCGTCTGAGGGCCCAAAACGCATTGCTGGACAGGCTGAGCACCTCGCGCCTTCCATTCGAGGTCCGCTGCGAGGTGGCGAGCTCCAATGTCCTCGCAAGCGTGCTGGCGGGGTGCTCGTACGAGGGGTACACGCAGACGTGCCTGAGGGGGCTGCGGTCGCGGGTAGTGAAGGGTGCTTTCGGGACGAAGCATCCGTCGAGGAATGTGACGGCGGTGCTGACCATCCTGGCGAAAGCCCACCGTATGGACCCACTGATGGCACGGCCATACAAGATCCTGTGCTCGCTTTTCGACGCGTGCGAGAGGCTCCCCCGCGTGTACGCCCGCATGCTGAACATCGCCCGACTTTACAGCCGGCACGGTGTGTTGTTGCCGAAGGCGCGCCTAGGACCTGTCGGGATCGCCATCTCTGACGGTTTCACGGTCGCGGGCATCGATTTCGAAGGCCACGACTTTGCGACCGCGGCGCTCGAGGGCCGCCGGCTTCTCGACATGGAGAGGGGCGAGAGGCACCACGCCATCCGGGCGCGGCTACGGCAGACGACCTGGACGCAGCTTGCGAGGCAACGACCGTCTTACGACGGCGTGCAGGCAGGGGTGGACTGCAGGCGTACGAACGAGCTGCGCCTGGCGACGGCTGACGCTGGCGAGAAACGTGCGCTGGCGGTGATTCTGTCCGGGGGTGTGTTCCTCGCAGCGCGGTGGGGACGGAATGCGCGTGCGAACGGAGGGGCGGCCGGGTCAGACGGGTCGCCGAGCTCCTCGGCGTCCGTGTCGTCGACCGCCTCTGATACGACCGGCAGCTTTGACGAGCACGCCTCCGAATCCTCCTCTTCGGAACCTCAGCGTCCGCCGCTGGACCGCGGCTGCAGGGACTGCGACCGAGGCGTCCAGGACACAGCGGATCACCTGTGGTGGGAGTGCCCCGCCTACGACGAGATTCGCGGCCGTCCTTGCTTCGCCGAACTCCTGCGGGCGGACCGGGCGAGGTGGCCGTCTTGCACGCGTGTGCATGGGGTTATTGTCGAAGGAATGCGGGTGGAGGTCGCGGCCCTTCACCGCCTCATGGCGGCGGTGTACACTGCACGCGTGGAGGCGGAGCGACGCCGCCTCTCCGCGGTGCAACCGATGCACCCCTGGCACGCAGCTGCGCCGCTGCCGGCGGTGCAACACCTGTTCAACTTCGACCGCCTTCCGGATGAGCCGCCGAGATGGCCGTACGGCGGCCGTGCGATGCGGGCGCTCAAGGGCTGGCTGTCGGCACTGAGGTGGACCGACGCGGGCGAGGTGTCGTGCGTCGAGCTGGCAGTGGACTTCGAGGTCCACACCGGGGTCGACGTCCCTGCCCCCCCGGGAATACGAAGGCTCGCCGCCAACCAGAGGGGGAAGACCCTCTGGACGATGCTGTCGACATTGTGCCGCCTGTGCCGAGACCTGCAGCTGCCGTCGCCGTTGCCTGCCGAGCGGAAGGTCCGGGTGGGCTCGATGAGGACCCTGGGGGCGCCGATGCTGTGGGGGGGATTGACACCTCGCCCACGCTTCGCCGGGGGCGAGGAGACGCACGGGGTGCTGGAGGCGAGCTTTCCGCGGGCAGCTGCCGGGGACGGGAAGAACTGGGGCGGGGACGTGTTCCCGCAGTACGACGCGGCGCGGCGGGCACAGCGTTCGCTGCGCTGGGACGTGCCCACCCCTCTGCCGCAACGCCCGCGCCTTCCCGTGCTTGTACCGGCTGCGCAGGCGGACCCTCTGCTCCGCACGCAGTCGGTCTGCGATGCCTGCGCAAAGCAGAAGTGCGCGGTGTGCACTGGCATGCGAAGAAACTACAGCCTTGTAGTTGACCAGTGCTGCCAGGTGCACCACCGCCCGGACGACGGCCTGCGCATTCAATGCTGCCGGGCGCATCGGCTGACGCGATGCGGGACCTGCCCGAACGCCGACGCGTGCTGCGGACGGGGGCATCACAGGGGTGGTGCTGGCCGCGACAGCAGCAGTGGCGACGGGGGTGGCGGTGGTCATGGCGGCCGCGGCCGTGGCCGCGGCCGCGGCGGCCGGGGCGGCGGAGACGACAGTGGCGGAGACGGTGGCGGCGGCCGCGGCACTGGTCGCGGCCGCGCACGCGGCGGCGCACGCGGCGGCGCGGTGGCGGCGGCGGCGGCGGCGGCGGCGGTGGCGGTCGCGGCGAGAGCGACGGCCTCACAGGCCGGAAGCGGCGCGCGCCGTCCCCACCGGGGACACCTACCAGCCGTGGCCGGAGAAGGCGGACGACGAAATCGCCCCCGAAGCGCGCCCCCCCGCCAGCAGGCAGGAAGCGACCCGCGCCTTGCACCCCCACGACCTCTCCCGCAGCCGCGCTGCGCGCACGACGACGACGCGCCGATCTCGGCGACGACGGCACTGGCCTCGCCGGCCCGAACACACCGCGCCCACCCGGCCCCGCCCGGCCCTCTTCGATGGCAGGCCCTGACTCGGGCTCTTTTTCTGATTCTGGTTCCGACCCTCCACGGGTCACACAACGATCGCGCCCTCCCGCCGGCTCTTCCCGGCTACTCACGTCCTCCGCATCGCGGCGTGCCTATCGGCGCAAACGAGAAAGCGAAGACTCCGATTCCTTTTCGGATTATGAGATCGTGAGCAACTGCCAACAACAGTTGCAACCGACTAGAGTTGCGCCGCGCCGAAAGCGCGGAAAAAGTGACCCTTCTGGAGTCACGTAGCGAAAAGCTGGCATAGTGTGGTACTCATTTGCTTGCAAATGACTCCCCACTAACGCAACAAGACGACGAAAAGTAGTGAAAAGTTGTGAATTGATTTGGAATTCTGTGATTTTTTCTGCCAGAAATTAGGTGGATCGCCCCACAGACACGGAAGAAACTTGCAAAGTGAACGAGATGGCAGAGTTGGTTACCGTGTTGACGACAATAAGGATTCGGTACTCGCACCTGCGAATCGACAACGTCGAGGAGATGGACGAGGTGCTACAGGAGGCGTGGGACCCGATCCTGCGCATGTACGGGGAAGGACGCCCAGAGCCCGAGTACGAGGCGTTCCGCAGGGCCTTCGAGGGTTTTATTCCCCGCCGCCAGATGGACCTGCGGGATGTGACCGGGAGGGAGCTACGGGATGTTCTCAACAAGCGGAAGAAGAAGACTACGGCGTGTGGGGTGGACGGCTGGCGTTTGGACGAACTGAAGGCCCTGCCCGACGAGCTGCTGGACGGGTTCGCGACGCTTTTCAATCTGGTGGAGGAGCGGGGGGAGTGGCCGAAGGGTATGCTGACGTCGTTGGTGTCGCTCATACCAAAGACCGACGACACCTCGCCGACCAACTTGCGGCCAATCACCGTGACGAGCTGCGTCTATCGGTTATGGGCCTGCAGGCGTTTGCAAGACGTCATGGAGTGGCAGGACGGCTGGATTCTTCCGTCGCAGCACGGCTTCCGCAGAGGGCATCGGACGGACGACGTCCTCATGGAGCTGACGACGCTGATCGAGGAGACGCTGCTCGACGAGTCGAAGTCGCTGTACATGGTCGCACTCGATTTCGCGAAGTGCTTCGACCGGGTACCGCAGGGGATCGTTCTCCGGCTTGCCGAAGGGATGGGCCTCGACGCGCGCATCCTGCGCCCCCTGCGCGCCATGTACCGTGGGATGAAGCGCCGGTTTAAGCTGCCGCTGGGCGTGGGTTCCGAGTTTGAGGTCACCAACGGTATCTTGCAGGGGTGCCCACTTTCGGTGATCCTCATCAACGCCTTGCTGTCGATAGTGCTCCGAGCGGTGTCGGCGCGCGTACCGGAGGTTTCGTCGGAGTCGCTGGCGGATGATGCCACGCTCTTCGCGTCCGTGGAGTCCGAGCTGCAGCAGGCGGTCGACGTCATCGCACAGTTCTGCGCCCTGACAGGGATGCGGCTGAACATGACGAAGACACTGGCGATGGGGATCCCCGCGGGCACGGTGCGGCAGCGTCGGCGGCGGCCCTATACGAGCGTGCTGGCAGTCGGCGACGAGACGATACCGACAGCGACGGCGGCGAAGATCCTCGGTGTGCGTACGAGTGTCGCGAGCGTTCAGGCGGAACGTACCAACGACGCGCGTCTGAAGGCCCATAACGCATTGCTGGACAGGCTGAGCACCTCGCGCCTTCCATTCGATGTCCGCTGCGAGGTGGCGAGCTCCAATGTCCTCGGAAGCGTGCTGGCGGGGTGCTCGTACGAGGGGTACACGCAGACGTGCCTCAGGGGGCTGCGGTCGCGGGTAGTGAAGGGAGCTTTCGGGACGAAGCATCCGTCGAGGAATGTGACGGCGGTGCTGGCCATCCTGGCGAAAGCCCACCGAATGGACCCACTGTTGGCTCGGCCGTACAGGATCCTGTGCTCGCTTTTCGACACGTGCGAGAGGCTCCCCCGCGTACACGCCCGCATGCTGAACATCGCCCGGCTTTACAGCCGGCACGGTGTGTTGTTGCCGAAGGCGCGCCTGGGACCTGTCGGGATCGCCATCTCTGACGGTTTCACGGTCGCGGGCATCGATTTCGAAGGCCACGACTTTGCGACCGCGGCGCTCGAGGGCCGCCGGCTTCTCGACATGGAGAGGGGCGAGAGGCACCACGCCATCCGGGCACGGCTACGGCAGACGACCTGGACGCAGCTTGCGAGGCAACGGCCGTCTTACGACGGCGTGCAGGCAGGGGTGGACTGCAGGCGTACGAACGAGCTGCGCCTAGCGACGGCTGACGCTGGCGAGAAACGTGCGCTGGCGGTGATTCTGTCCGGGGGTGTGTTCCTCGCTGCGCGGTGGGGACGGAATGCGCGTGCGAACGGAGGGGCGGCCGGGACAGACGGGTCGCCGAGCTCCTCGGCGTCCGTGTCGTCGACCGCCTCTGATACGACCGGCAGCTTTGACGAGCACGTCTCCGAATCCTCCTCTTCGGAACCTCAGCGTCCGCCGCTGGACCGCGGCTGCAGGGACTGCGACCTGGGCGTCCAGGACACAGCGGATCACCTGTGGTGGGAGTGCCCCGCCTACGACGAGATTCGCGGCCGTCCTTGCTTCGCCGAACTCCTGCGGGCGGACCGGGCGAGGTGGCCGTCTTGCACGCGTGTGCATGGGGTTATTGTCGAAGGAATGCGGGTGGAGGTCGCGGCCCTTCACCGCCTCATGGCGGCGGTGTACACTGCACGCGTGGAGGCGGAGCGACGCCGCCTCTCCGCAGTGCAACCGATGCACCCCTGGCACGCAGCTGCGCCGCTGCCGGCGGTGCAACACCTGTTCGACTTCGACCGCCTTCCGGATGAGCCGCCGAGATGGCCGTACGGCGGCCGTGCGATGCGGGCGCTCAAGGGCTGGCTGTCGGCACTGAGGTGGACCAACGCAGGCGAGGTGTCGTGCGTTGAGCTGGCAGTGGACTTCGAGGTCCACACCGGGGTCGACGTCCCTGCCCCCCCGGGAATACGAAGGCTCGCCGCCAACCAGAGGGGGAAGACCCTCTGGACGATGCTGTCGACATTGTGCCGCCTGTGCCAGGACCTGCAGCTGCCGTCGCCGTTGCCTGCCGAGCGGAAGGTCCGGGTGGGCTCGATGAGGACCCTGGGGGCGCCGATGCTGTGGGGGGGATTGACACCTCGCCCACGCTTCGCCGGGGGCGAGGAGACGCACGGGGTGCTGGAGACGAGCTTTCCGCGGGCAGCTGCCGGGGACGGGAAGAACTGGGGCGGGGACGTGTTCCCGCAGTACGACGCGGCGCGGCGGGCACAGCGTTCGCTGCGCTGGGACGTGCCCACCCCTCTGCCGCAACGCCCGCGCCTTCCCGTGCTTGTACCGGCTGCGCAGGCGGACCCTCTGCTCCGCACGCAGTCGGTCTGCGATGCCTGCGCGAAGCAGAAGTGCGCGGTGTGCACTGGCATGCGAAGAAACTACAGCCTTGTAGTTGACCAGTGCTGCCAGGTGCACCACCGCCCTGACGACGGTCTGCGCATTCAGTGCTGCCGGGCGCATCGGCTGACGCGATGTGGGACCTGCCCGAACGCCGACGCGTGCTGCGGACGGGGGCATCACAGGGGTGGTGCTGGCCGCGACGGCAGCAGTGGCAACGGGGGTGGCGGTGGTCATGGCGGCCGCGGCCGTGGCCGCGGCCGCGGCGGCCGAGGCGGCGGAGACGACAGTGACGGAGACGGTGGCGGCGGCCGCGGCACTGGTCGCGGCCGCGCACGCGGCGGCGGTCGCGGCAGCGGTCGCGGCGGGGATCGCGGCGGCGGCGGCGGTGGCGGTCGCAGCCTAGGCGAGAGCGACGGCCTCACAGGCCGGAAGCGGCGCGCGCCGTCCCCACCTGGAACACCTACCAGCCGTGGCCGGAGGAGGCGGACGACGAAGTCGCCCCCGAAGCGCGCCCCCCCGCCAGCAGGCAGGAAGCGACCCGCGCCATGCACCCCCACGGCCTCTCCCGCAGCCGCGCTGCGCGCACGACGACGACGACGCGCCGATCTCGGCGACGACGGCACTGGCCTCGCCGGCCCGAACACACCGCGCCCACCCGGCCCCGCCCGGCCCTCTTCGATGGCAGGCCCTGACTCGGGCCCTTTTACTGATTCTGGTTCCGACCCTCCACGGGTCACACAACGATCGCGCCCTCCCGCCGGCTCTTCCCGGCTACTCGCGTCCTCCGCATCGCGGCGTGCCTACCGGCGCAAACGAGAAAGCGAAGATTCCGATTCCTTTTCGGATTATGAAATCGTCAGTAGTTTCCAAGAACAGTTGCAACCGACTAGAGTTGCGCCGCGCCGAAAGCGCGGAAAAAGTGACCCTTCTGGAGTCACGTAGCGAAAAGCTGGCATAGTGTGGTACTCATTTGCTTGCAAATGACTCCCCACTAACGCAACAAGACGACGAAAAGTTGTGAAAAGTTGTGAATTGATTTGGAATTCTGTGATTTTTTCTGCTAGAAATTAGGTGGATCGCCCCACAGACACGGAAGAAACTTGCAAAGTGAACGAGATGGCAGAGTTGGTTACCGTGTTGACGACAATAAGGATTCGGTACTCGCACCTGCGAATCGAAGGCACCCTTCTTACGAAGGAAAATGTGGTTTCAGAACCTTGCATATATCTCTGTGGACTTGTCCCGTTTGTCCCCTTGTAGGCCCCCAGGTACCCGTGACCCGTGCGCGACAGCGTGAATTGTGAAGACGAAAGGCCCATTTTTCACGTTTGAGAGTCTCAAAGAGATGGGGAATTCTTTTGAAAGGGTTCCCCCAACACAATTTGTGTTGAGCCGAGACGAAGTTGGACGAGAGGCGCAAAAAATTGTGATGGCGTTTCGCGGTTAAAAGACGGACCTAAACTCATTTTTGATAGTTTCAATGAACGCAAACAGCTCAAAATAGTCATGGATGGATGGAGAAGGATGGATTGCATGTTTCATAGAACCTCCAGTCTCGAAAAATTGCCTGTGTCCTGAATCACAGAGTTTGTGCGCAAGATTAAGTGTTACCACAAACCACTCACAAAAACTTTCACTCTAAAAACCACTACACCAAGAGGAAGCGCTTCGACGTCCCACTGCAACAGTTGCCGAGTGGCGCCCGTAAAAAGGAGCGATGCCCCTTTTGCCACAGCGACGGATGAACCACGGGGAACCAATTTGTGAGCTAACGGCAGCAAGAACCAGTAACAAGTCACACCAGACGACAGATGTGAGCGAATAATATTTTTACAACAAAACACGGTTGATGTTCATAACTTTCAACCATGACGGCATGCAGCAGGGCAGATGTAGCTACAGTTTCACGTAAGCCCACTCTACGGGTACCTAGTGTACCTGGAGATCACTCAACGAACAGTGCTCCACCACCGTCGTACTTGCGCAATCTATAAGCAGCACCCAAAAGTACACGGTACAAAAGACAGTTATGCGGTACCAAGAAGAGAGACAGTCACCTACAACGGGACCATACTCTGATGGGCCTACCGTATGTAACGTATGCGGATAATGACGAACAACTACGAAGCTACACACGGATACTCGTACCTCGTAACTCTTAAGTACACGTGGATCACAAAGGGCTTGTTGCCAAAAGTCACCCGGAGACTCTAGAACCCCGGAACTCCAAGCAAACTAAACAAACAGATTCAAGTTTGTATCGGTGCAAGTCCTGAATATTTCAGGAGACAAAGAAGCTCTTGCGTTGGACTTGCGACAGCTTTTTCCTAATAAGCGGGTGTTGATTCGTATGGACAGAATTGAGATCTTTGCTGCAAGCTACGACATAGCGAGGGTATGATAGCATTTTTGGATACAGCAATCAATGCTTCACCATCTGGGCACATAGCGGCATCTTTTGGGACTGTAGCGTTATCCGACAACAAGAAGCACACGCCGAGTTGATGGCAGCCGTAGAGGAAGGCACTAAAGGCACTACGTAAAAACGACGAACTTTCACTCTAAAAACGGGTCCGTAACGCACACACGCACCTACCAGCGGAGACCTGTTGTCGATGCAAACGGTGCCATGGTGAAGGAGATGGCCTGAGACCGCATGATGCAATACTGCACAGCCCACAGACTAGAGCGCTGCGGCGATTGTGAAGCTGACAACGAAGGGATCGCGAAGTGCTACCGACCCAGTTGAACACGGACCCCTACTCGCAACCCGCGGGAGCATCTGCGGTTACTTGAAACTGAGGGAAGCGTGGACTCTCTCGCACAAGAAGGCACCACGTAAAAACGGGCCCGCAACACACACACACTCACACAGGTTCTGCAGCACTACTTCTTTGCCCTTGGATTCTAGTTGGAGTCCCACGAGTGGTTTCTCTCTGCCAAGAGAAAAGGCCGCTGTCAACGCATTGGTGTGCAAGGAAGTCACTCGCAAGGAGTCCGACTCAGTACACACTTGCAGCGCAAGCGCTCAGAGTGAATCTCAGAGCCGGCTTTCAGAAGTCTGACGCTGCTAGTGCGTATTTTGACACATGAGCATAGTCAAGCGACAAATGATCGAAGCGGGATTGCTCGAACGGAATCGCGCTCGGCGCGCACCCGTGGCTATTGTCCCTGCCTGAGCGTTATCAGCCTCAGTGAACGATCCTATTTCACGACCGTTAATAACCTAGCTTGAGCAAGATACTTGCAATCATCCCGTTTCGACGACCAAGAGGGTCCGTCGGATCGAGTCGTTAGCGTCCTCAACGAGATTCTTCGTATTCTTTTCAACGATTTTTAGTCCGAACCCTGCTCCATGGGAGCAAGCTGCACGTGTTCGGCGGTACTGAAGGGCCATGGGTTTGTTCAGGGTTTCAAACCAAAGCACCACGTTGCGACTTACCTTGGCCATGAAGACAGATAACCGCACAGAACTGGTCGATTGCAGCACTGTGCAATCAGTCTTAAGATTGCCAGAACTTATGCATCCTCAGCTTGCGAGAGAAAAGGCTCTCTTAGCTGAATCCAAGCATCGCAGTAGCCAGTACGTGACATACTTGCTGAAAACAACACAAGTCTTGGCACCAGACCTCAGAGAAAGTTACGCAACAACCTAGTACAGCGGGGGAGGGTACGGAATATGAACTACACGCGACCTGAGTTCTGGTGGCGAGAATTACCCTCCGAGCTCTCATGGAGCAACCCAGCCCGTATTCACCGATGGGCAATGGAAGAAGCAAGCGATGAGCGTACAAAGACATGGCTGACTATGTCCAGTCCCAGCCTAAACTGGTCCCTGACGCTTCTATACGTGCTGTTCGTATGGTGGGGACCGAAGGTGATGGAAAGCCGACAACCGTGGGATGTCAAGTCGGCAATGATCGTGTACAATACCTGCATCATCCTGCTCAACGCTTACATGTTCTTTGAGATCTTGTATCAGACAGTCATGCTTGACATGGATTGGGTTGGCAACTCTGTCGACTACAGCAGCAGAGGAGAAGGTCTTGCCGCTGTGCTGTGGCTCTACTACATATCGAAGGTAATCGATTATGCCGACACATTCTTCCTCGTTGTTAAGAAGAACAACCACCAGCTCTCCTTCCTCCACGTGTACCACCACGCATTCATGTTCTGGGTCTGGTGGTTGGGCGTTCGATTTGCGGCAGGCGGCGACTCCTATTTCTCTGCATGGATCAACTGCGCGGTTCATGTTATCATGTACGGCTACTACCTTGGGTCTTGTCTTGGACTGAAGCTGCGAGGCAAACGCCATATCACTCAGGTACGAACCATTGCTTTGTTTCGATGTACTCAGATTCTCAGCATGCGGCTGCAGGTAACCATGACTAGGACGCTTCGTCTTGAAGGCCGTCATTTCAATCAACCGTCTTCAGCGAAGCTTCCGCTAGTGATTACATAACATGCTTTGTGAGAATCCGGAACCCGTTGAACTGGGTGGAGGTTAACGGGTGATGAAACGCTTAGAACAGTCTTACTCCGAAGCAGGGGATGCAAGGTCTCCTCCATTTTTCAAACCGCCGCGAGTTCAGCCAGCTAGACTCCGAACGGGCAAGTAAGGGGCGACGCTTGAAGACAAAGTCAAGTGATGAACTTCTCAGGATAAATGAAAAACTCACAGGTTCAGCTACTCCAATTTGTTCTCGTGATTACGCACTCGGCCCTGTCGCTCCACAACGACTCGCAATTCCCGCACTGGATCTTGTGGGCACTCATTCTGTTCCTCCTGAGCTTGTTAGCTCTGTTCACAAACTTCTACATACGAGCTTACCTGAGAGGTGGTTCCAGTGATAAGGCAAAGGCAACGTGAGAATGCCTCTTTGAGTAGCACTCGGCATCTGTCCATTGTTTTGCAGCGTAGCAACCTTCGTCTGATGGCCTCCGATGCGATGTGCGCGGGCGCCTTCAGATTATGCTGAGTTTTTCGGCCGAACTGCCGTGGGCAAAGGTACCCCACACAACCTTTACGTGTTGCTGCCGCGCAACCGATTTGATTGTACAGTAAACATTGTAGCAGCCCAGACTTTCACGTGGACTTCTTTTCACTTTTCTCTTTAATTCTTCCGGGTTTCCTCAAGGGGAAGCAGCTTGATCCGGCCGGTGCCACTCTAGGACACTCTGGCAACACTCCTTTTGCCAAGAAGGTCTGCTATGGGGCCCAAGCTTCTCGTGTTCAGTAATCTATTAGTATGCTCTTGACCGGGAACGAATTTCATCTTCTTCTTCTTCGGAAAAGGTCGCGTTGGCAGAAACGGTGAAGATCATTGTTGTCACAGGGTAAGCGAGAATTTGGTCTTCTCTCTTGGTTCTTCATGGTTGCTCATGTTCTTCTCCCTAAGTAGCGACAGCAATTCCCAAACAAAGCATCACGGTTACTGAGTGTGGAGCGGGGGGTTGCATTATTGCGCCGATAACGCATTTCTGGTATCCCCGCTTCATTCTACCCGATGTAGAGGGCGAGACAAGCCTGCGTGTCCAACTAACCTAACAAATAGGAAAAATGTGTCTTTGAGACGTTTGTACAGTGCGTGTGGTTTGATGCATCAGTACTGGTGCAAAACATATTCCGTTCACCTTTGCCGCTTCCCATTTCGCTAACAATTGACACTTGATGCACACAGTGTGAAAGGGTTCTTGTGTCAAGTACGTATACACGGGATAGGTTTGGGCAAGGAGGGGCTTCAGCGGATACCTCGAGTGTTCGGAGCTTGTTTTACATGTGTAAGCTGAAGGTTGCTTACGACCTTCCGAGCGTTTCATCATTCTCCTTCATTTCGCCTTCCGTCGGCAGCGATTGTCCTTAATTATCAAGGTATAGTGGGGCGACCGGATACTCCTCGGAGAGATGGTCCCTGCACTCTAACTCGTCTCTCTCTCTCTCTCTCTCTCTCTCAAGGGTTTTCTCCGGCTCCTTTTGGTTTTGAGCTTCCGTCATGCGGATAGAGTGAAGTATTGAAGACGGCACTTCGAAACGGGCCCTGCATGGAACTGCTTGGGGTCTCGGTTTCTGGATCAACCATCTTCGCTCCTCAAAATATATGTTGTTAAGCTAAGCGGATTCGTTGTTGAAGAGTATGAACGCGACGTCTTCTAGCACGGCTAGTGCTGTCACATTACACGTTAACTTGGCAGATTGGGGAATTGTTGACACTGGAGTGGTCGGTATTGAAGAGGGAAGGGGTGAATGGTGGAAAGCAGTGGGGTGTTACCCCTGCCACCCGAGCCCACGGATCCAATTAGTGACAAACAGAGAACTGGAGATGTCGAGCACCCTGCGACAAGCGATGAGGCACGCAGCGAAGGAACAAATGGGGCTGGTATCGTCAGCGTCGGTGTCGCAGGTGTTGGTGAAGATCTGGCCGAATCCGGTATTGCTGGTCTGCTCACGGAAAAGCAAACAGCACTGATGGACAGCTCATGGGAAGCTCTTACGAAAGCCGGACTTGATCAACTCGGTATTCGTCATTACAAGCTACTGGTTGAGATGGGAGGTGACGAGGTGAAAGAAATGTTCCAGCATACGCATCTCGACCGGCAACAGAAAATGTTGATTTCATCCATGAGGTGGATGCTCAACACCAACAAAAACGACGAAGAAGGTTTGCGACGGCTAGCGAAGTACCATGCTCTTCTTGGTATCACCGATAACATGCTGATGCTGTTTGGGAAGGCGCTTATGTGCGCCATGAAAGCAACCTTGGGTTGTGGCTTCACCCCGGAAATGCAGGCTACGTGGGAAAAGGCGTACGACTTCATTATCCGAGGCTTGAGACAGCCGTTGGGCCACACAAACGACAGCAGCTCCGGATTTCTTGAGAACGAGGCTTCAGTTTTCAAAAAGAAGGAAGCGTACACGCAGCTGCGGGACTACTTCCGTGACAAAGGCTGGGAAACTCTGCTCGCAAAGTCGGAGAAGGAGGGGACGGTGTACATGTCACAGTACGGTCGCGATGCGCTACCTACGACTGCGCACAATCGGATGATGTTTCGGAAGAAATTCCTTGTTCTTCGCGGTCGGTATCTGTATGTTCATCGATCGGAGAGCAGCGAGGCTCAAAATGTCATTGATGTCGCATACTGCACTTTGACTGACACGTCTGGCCAAGGGTCTCTTCCGTCCCCCTCCCCCTTTTCGTTTGCTTTGACAGACACCACAGGCTACACGATCTACGTCCTGTGTCTTGGTGATGACGACAAGGAGCAATGGTATGAGCTGCTTTGTCAAAGTTCAAGAAGCAGCGCGTGTCCTTTCCTTATGTAGTTGGCTCGCGATGAACAACTTATGGGGTAACCTCCGCACAGGTTGGTCCTGCATCCTGTGTGCGCATCTTCCCAGGTTCAATCTGATTCATCTTCTGCTGTGGTCACAGTATCAAACATCTCAGGTACGAAATGCTGAAACAAGTCTTGAATCGGTTCTCTTACTTGCCTGAAGAGTTGCCGCGCAGAGGCGGCCACCTCACGATCTCGATCTTGGGCGAAAAGCTCGAGCCGAAGGTTTTTAACGAAGACGACTTCGAAATGCTCACTCTTGTGGGCCGTGGCTCCTTCGGGAAGGTGTATAAAGTGCGGGAAATTTCGTCAGGAAAGATCTATGCTGTGAAGGTGTGTACACCCAGTTCTCGATTTTGCGTGCACCGGGTTTGCGGGTTTGCACCGCTTCAACAGTCACACATTGCTTCATTTGCTGTGAATCTTCTAGAGAGTACTTGAACAATGAACACTTGCTGTGAATCTTTTTACAGGGAGTACTTGAAAAATGAACAAACAGGTGCTCAAAAAGTCAACTGTCAAGATCGAGAACCGGATTGCAGAGCTAAAGTCGGAGAAGACGATTCTGCTGAACATCAGCCATCCCTTTATCGTCAAACTCCATGCATCGTTTCAAAGCGATGATAGATTGTATCTACTGTTCACCTTCTTGTCAGGGGGCGAGTTGTTCTATCACATGCAACAAAGCGTCGACAACCACTTTTCGGTATGCTTCTCTCACTTTCGTGACAAAGTGCACGAAACCACACCAGAACTCCACAATAGCTATTTCTCTTATCGAATAATGCGCATTTCGATAAGATACGTAATTTTATCCCATGGAGAACCTCATTTGAGCCACTCACGAAGGCCGTAGGCATATAGAATAAAAACGATTTCCGGCGGGCATCGAACCACCGACCCCCAAACCCCTGTGTGGGTGGGGTAACCTCTGGACCATGGGCTAAAAAAATGGCGGAGAAATTTTTTGTTTGTATAAGCACCTGCTTTGTAGGAAATACTTGAGGAGGCTGCCAGCTGCAAAAGATCAAAGGAGGTAAATGTGCTGTAGCCCACACGATACACAGGTGAATCTGGGTTTAATGGCGGGCGTAAGCGTTCAACAAAAATGCCGAAGCAACTCGACAGGTCGGGCGCGGTGAGTTGGGTGAAGAGGGTGGTCGGGACTGATGTCCCGTCCCTTCTTTCATTCACCGCAAACAACCGCCGACTCGCGGCGGTACTCAAGGTCGCGCGCGACGTCGAGGGGACCGCGGAGGCGGGGCTGAGGCGCCTTCTGGCGGGCGTAAGCGTTCAACAAAAAAGACCCATTTTGTAGTTGTATTGTTTCTCCCCCTCTAGCCTCCTTCGAAGTAAGCACAAGGCAGCCCCTCGAGTATTTTCACTACGGAGTGAGATTTTTGGACTCATTTTGAGTTCTTCGCAAACCGGGCGAAATAAGCTCCCAGAGGGCAGAAATACCGTCCTGGGACACTGGAAACGAGTAAATGACGATCTCGCACTTTCCGATAAGAATTCCAACAAAGAGCAGGCGCTAAAAGCGAATTTTGGCCCGAGGTTTGGCAACATAGCCTAACCGCACCCTCCTGGGCCCCCGTAGGCCGTGGTTCGATTCCCCCGGTCCGACCTTTTTTTTGCGATTTTTCGGTGTGAAAAGCAGCCGTCTGGAAATTATTTTCGAGGTCTTTTTGGGAAATCTTTTGGTTTTCGAGTAGTTCTGGGATGCGCGATTATGGGCAAGCTGCCAGCTAGCCCAGCGATCAAAATCTGACCCCCTCCTGGATGCAGAGAAAAAAAAACCGATCTCCAGGACCCCATTTTTTCGGGTGCCGACCTGCATTTCCGGGGGGAAAATGTTTCTTGGGTTTGAAGAGCGCGTGGTGCTTGCACCACTGAGGCCAGGTTATTTAACCGCGGATTTAGTGAAGGATTGTTCAGGAAACGGGGGGGACAGGGTCTTTATTAGCGGCCCAGGGTCTTTATCCGCGGAAAAAAAGTCTTTATTCGCGCCCAAAAAGTCTTTATTCGCGCCCAAAAAGTCTTTATTCGCGCCCAAAAAGTCTTTATTCGCGCAAAAGTGGCTTTTTACGCGGAAGAAGCGCTTTTTTCGCGGGAGAAAAGTCTCTATTAGCGCTCGCTAATAGAGACTTTTTCCGAAGTTTCAGAAAGATTTGCACGGCGGTCGAAAATTTCGTCAAATTTTTGGGCTAAAATTTTGGGTCTCAAATACCCAGATACGCAAACTCTTTCGAACGCTGCACACGGGTATCCTTCAAGTGACCTCTAACTATCATGTTGCATAAGGCGTATCCGGATCTGAAAGCCGAAGACTTTGTAACACTTTACCGCAACCGAAGTCGCGAACCGGGTTCGGCTTGCACTGCAAAAGCAGCATAATTGTGTCTTGCGCACGAGCGCGGAAATCCGCCACCCGCCATTCGGCTAGATATTGCAAGAACACAATTGCGAAGCGTACTGCAAACGGATAGTGTTACGAAGGCGAACGAATCATGCGGGAACCTATGGAGGGGCCCCTCGACAGCTTTCAGAACACGGCAGAGTGAGCCACGATACGGATAAGCGTGTGCACATTCTACTTCCGGTTGATCTGCATTTCCCGAACGCAAGCGAAGGACGGTGGGCTAACAACCCAAATGGCCACAGACGGAGTCTGAGGCTCTCCACATTACATCACGCAAGAATGGCTGTCTTTGTGCCCACAGGAAGCGCGAACTGAACGCAAGGACCTTCCAGACGTGGAACACTGTACGGAGAGAAGACCACGCAACGGAGCAGGCGCCCACAAGTAGTTTCTAACAGGACTAATCCCTCACACCGAAGTGATCATGAGTTGCCTTAACGAAACGAACCTTGTGGAGCTGAACTCAGGCTGATAGGTGGGCCTTCTACAACTTAGCACCGGTCAGCAAGTAAACGTATCCGACCCCTGGCACAGAAGGCACGCGGTGGCTATCGGTAAACTGCATCGCGCACTCAGACAGAATTGACAGCATGTACTTGGAACCCCTTCTCACGATCAGTAACCTGGACGACAATTACGCCGGAAGAAAGAAAGGACTGACGAATATCCTCGGGCTGTTTCGAAAATCTTCACACAAAATACATGGGTCAAAAGGGATTCCCCCCCAGAAAAAAAAGACACCAGATACGCAAACTCTTTCGAACGCTGCACACGGGTATCCTTCAAGTGACCTCTAACTATCTGTTGCATACGCGTATCCGGATCTGAAAGCCGAAGACTTCGTAACACTTTACCGCAACCGAAGTCGCGAACCGGGTTCGGCTTGCACTGCAAAAGCAGCATAATTGTGTCTTGCGCCCGAGCGCGGAAATCCGCCACCCGCCATTCGGCTAGAGTGCAAGAACACAATTGCGAAGCGTACTACAAACGGATAGTGTTACAAAGGCGAACGAATCATGCGAGAACCTATGGAGGGGCCCCTCGACAGCTTTCAGAACACGGCATAGTAAGTCAAGAGTCGGATAAGCGTGTGCACATTCTACTCCCGTTTGATCTGCATTTTCCACCTTGCCCCCCTTTCTTTGATCTGCTGTGTGTATTTGCAAAACAGTTCCGGCACGGCGGGTTTGCGGGTTTGCGGGGTTTGGGTATGCGGGTTTGCGGGGTTTGCGGGTTAGGGTATGCGGGTTTGCGGGTCTCGGTATGCGGGTATTAGGGTTGGCGGGTTCGGGTATGCGGGTTTGCGGGTTGCGGGTTTGCGGGTTAGGGTATGCGGGTTTGCGGGTTTGGGTATGCGGGTTTGCGGGTTTGGGTTAGGGTATGCGGGTTTGCGGGTTAGCGGGGGTTTGCGGGTTTGCGGGTTAGGGTATGCGGGTTTGCGGGGTTTGCGGGTTAGGGTATGCGGGTTTGCGGGTTTGCGGGTTAGGGTATGCGGGTTTGCGGGTCTCGGTATGCGGGTATTAGGGTTGGCGGGTTCGGGTATGCGGGTTTGCGGGTTAGGGTATGCGGGTTTGCGGGTTAGGGTATGCGGGTTTGCGGGTCTGGGTATGCCAGCCTCCAGTGATAAGAGGCGCTCTGCTGTGGCGGCCCTAACTCCGCGACTGTGCCGGGGTGTCGTATCGTCATCGGGCACGATGGTCGCTGGAGCTTGGGGGCTTCTGGTGGAAGTGGCGCAGGGTGTAGGGCTGCAGCCTGACGGTTTGGAGGTTGTTGATCGGGGGGATGGGAAGCTGGTTTGGAAGTGGCGGTGCAGGTGGCATGGTGGCGAACCCCCTCCCGCAAGATCTCGAGCTTGGGAAGTAGAAACTCGCTATCGGTTAGTCGTGATGAAAGAGTATAGTGTACAAAGCAATTTACGTGTACAGCAAAGCGATTTACAATAGTTGCGTTGATCAAAGCAGCTTGAGGATCCGGGATTCAAGGGTCGTATCTGGGTCGTATCTGTGGTTATCAGGGTGTGTGTTTATCAATGGGGGTTGGTCTGTGTTCTGGGTTTGGGCAATTTTTTGACCAGAAAATTTCGACCAAAATTTCGACGAAAAATTTTGGCCAAATTTTCGACCCGACTTTCACAACTTTTTCCGCGGGAAAAAGTCTCTATCCGCGGGAAAAAAGTCTCTATTCGCGCCGAAAAAGTCTTTATTCGCGCCCAAAAAGTCTCTATTCGCGCCCAAAAAGTCTTTATTAGCGGCCGCTAATAGAGACTTTTTGGCGCCAAAAAGTCTCTATTAGCGGCCGCTAATAAAGACTTTTTTCCGCTAATAAAGACTCCCAGGGGGGGGGGGGGGCCCGGCTATGTAGGATGGAAACGTTGGAAACGTTTCCGTTTCCGTTTCCGTTTCCTTCTTCTTGGCGGTGGATGGAAACGCCGTTTCTTTTCAAAAGAAACGGCTGGTATGCCACTAGTATACTGGCTGAAGGTCCGACCGGAAAAGTGTTCCGAACGGCGGACCCCGCCATCCAGTGGGAACCATGGACAAGGGAGGAAAGAAGCATAAGAGTTGCGACCGCGCAACCACATGCATCCGGTTGTGATGACTTTGAGGTCTGCAGCTCTTTGTACCAATGGCTGTTGTGGCGACGATGCTCTGTTGATGCGAGGCCGTTGGCCAACGCGCTGACGACGATCGGGAAAGCACATCCGCTTCCAATAATAGGCTATACAGATACGATCGTTCAGGACAGCGGGAGCACCGCCGCACCACAGCGGGGGTTTTCAGCGGTGTAAGACAAAGAGGGAGTGCAAGCAGCATCAGGAGATGAGAAGGGCACACGTATGCCGGGGCAATGTTGAACCCGCCAGAAAAGCGATGGCCACGCAGTAACGTGTGTGTTAAACATCGATTGCCACAGTGCACCTGCAGACGACGACGGGTGGCAACCGTCACCGGAAGGGGCACCATCGGGCGGTGTTGTCGGAGCATAGACAGCGACGGCAGGAAGAACCCCACCGACAATGCAGAAGAGGACTGCAGATTCAAAAAGCCCCACTCGGCACGGCCGCCGATACAAGTAAACATGAGAACGTGGGTTGGCAGCAGCAGAGGACGAAGTGGTAGGCACAGAAGAGTGGAATCTGGTGTCAGAAAACCTCAGCATCCGCATGTGACGGCATTCTGCATCATTAGCTTGTGGTTTCCTATTTGCTCGTCTCAGATCGCCGACGAAAGAAAGCGGTGAGCATCAGCGACTGCTCTGCACAAACGAGACCGCGACGACACACAAGAAGGGGCCGAGCCAAGTCGAAGAACAGCCCAGGAAGGGCCCTGAAGAGTCAAAGAGCCCGCCAGAAGACGGAGGAAGAGAAGTGCCCGTAGATCAAAAGAAGAAGGTGATCCCGCCCTCTGAAAGGAAAGCCAAAATTTGGCTGGAAACGGACACCCGACGGACACACAGAAGGACCCGCGAAGTGGTATCCTATAGGACCCTTCAGCATGAGGAGCCTTCCGGCGTTTCTTTTAAAAGAAACGGAAACGTTTCCGTTTCCGTTTCCGTTTCCGTTTCCATATTTCGAAAAAACTAAAAGAAACGGCGTTTCCATCCAACTTAGCCCTAGGGGGGGGGGGGGGGGGGGTGATGTACTCAACACCCCCGACACGTACTTTCCACCCCCCGAAAGTACTTTCCACCCCCCGAAAAGTACTTTCCACCCCCCGAAAAGTACTTTCCACCCCCCGAAAAGTACTTTCCACCCCCCGAAAAGTACTTTCCACCCCCGACGAAAAATTTCCACCCCCCGAAAAGTACTTTCCACCCCCGGACAAAAAAACTCCACCCCCCAAAATGTACTTTCCACCCCCCGATGGAAATTTTCCACCCCCCAAAAAGTACTTTCCACCCCCGGACAAAAAAATTTCCACCCCCAGAAAAGTACTTTCCACCCCTCGAAACTACTTTCCACCCCCCGACCAGATACGCAAACTCTTTCGAACGCTGCACACGGGTATCCTTCAAGTGACCTCTAACTATCTGTTGCATACGCGTATCCGGATCTGAAAGCCGAAGACTTTGTAACACTTTACCGCAACCGAAGTCGCGAACCGGGTTCGGCTTGCACTGCAAAAGCAGCATAATTGTGTCTTGCGCCCGAGCGCGGAAATCCGCCACCCGCCATTCGGCTAGAGTGCAAGAACACAATTGCGAAGCGTACTACAAACGGATAGTGTTACAAAGGCGAACGAATCATGCGAGAACCTATGGAGGGGCCCCTCGACAGCTTTCAGAACACGGCATAGTAAGTCAAGAGTCGGATAAGCGTGTACACGTTTTACTCCCGTTTGATCTGCATTTTCCACCTTTCCCCCCTTTCTTTGATTTGCTGTGTGTATTTGCAAAAACAGTTCCAGCCACAATCTGCAGGTCTGCGGGCTTGCGGGTTTGCGGGTATGCGGGGTTTGCGATTTCGGGTTTGCGGGAACGGGTATGCGGGTTCGGGTATGCGGGTATGCGGGTTTGGGTACGCGGGTATGCGGGTTTGGGTATGCGGGTTTGGGTTTGCGGGTTTGCAGGTTCGGGTATGCGGGTTTGCGAGAACGGGTATGCGGGTTCGGGTATGCGGGTTTGGGTATGCGGGTTTGGGTTTGCGGGTTTGCAGGTTCGGGTATGCGGGTTTGCGGGAACGGGTATGCGGGTTTGCGAGAACGGGTATGCGGGTTCGGGTATGCGGGTTTGCGGGTTTGGGTACGCGGGTATGCGGGTTTGGGTATGCGGGTTTGGGTTTGCGGGTTTGCAGGTTCGGGTATGCGGGTTTGCGGGAACGGGTATGCGGGTTTGCGAGAACGGGTATGCGGGTTCGGGTATGCGGGTTTGGGTTTGCGGGTTTGCAGGTTCGGGTATGCGGGTTTGCGAGAACGGGTATGCGGGTTCGGGTATGCGGGTTTGCGGGAACGGGTATGCGGGTTTGCGGGAACGGGTATGCGGGTTTGCGATTTCGGGTTTGCCCGAAAATCCCGAAAAGTACTTTCCACCCCCCGAAAGTACTTTCCACCCCCCGACCAAAAATTTCCACCCCCCGAAAAGTACTTTCCACCCCCCGACGAAACGTTTCCACCCCCCGATAAGTACTTTCCACCCCCCGATAAACACTTTCCGCCCCCCGACAAAAAAATTCCACCCCCCGACAAGTACTTTCCACCCCCCGAAAAATACTTTCCACCCCCCGACAAAAATTTCCACCCCCCGAAAAGTACTTTCCACCCCCCGAAAAGTACTTTCCACCCCCCGAAAAGTACTTTCCACCCCCCGACAAAAATTTCCACCCCCCGACATCGATTTATACCCCCCGATTTATACTCTATACCCCCCGATTTATACTCTATACCCCCGGATTTATACTCTTTACCCCCCGTTTTTCGGGGGGTGGAAAGTACGTGTCGGGGGTAAAAAGTAATTCACGGGGGGGGGGGGGGGTCGGTCAAAAAATTTATCCGACCAAATATTCGGAAAGCCCTGTC
This sequence comes from Diplonema papillatum, assembly GCA_030068145.1. Taxonomy (NCBI): domain Eukaryota; phylum Euglenozoa; class Diplonemea; order Diplonemida; family Diplonemidae; genus Diplonema; species Diplonema papillatum. The sequence goes on from JAPJBO010000805.1 coordinate 23,832, forward strand.
CTCAACGGATTCAAACGTGTCCTCAAAATCTCGAAACCGACCATTTTCGGACTGCAGATGGAATTTTTCGGCAGGAGTCCGAAAAAAGCCGAAATCTGTGACATTTTTTCGTGGAATGAGTGATATAACTTTAACCCACTCCGACCAACCGGACATATATGTCCGGTTTAATCTGGAATTTTCTGTAGGTGTGCTTGGGGGGCGCCAAGAAATTCCCAAAAATATGGAATTCACCCATTTCGAGCATATCTTTTCATTGCCGCCCTCGAACGTCAAAAATCGTCAGCAATGATGTTTGCAACAATGTGGCAAGATTGGAGAACCCCCGGAAAATCGGCTTTTTTTAGAGCTTTTTTAGCATTTATTATCTTTTTTATCAGCAGTCGAAATCCCACGATGAAATGCCTCGAAGGAAGCGGGCGGCCACGGAAATGAAGAGTGTGGGGTCTACCGAGGAAGAGGAGGAAGAGGATGGCGATGAAGACAACAATTGGTCGGGAAGGACAGTGCGCGAGAAAATGCTTCATCTCGACACCGCCACGCTTGGCGGGTAACCTTGAGCGGAGAACGGTGGTCGACTCTTGCGCGGGTAACGGTGGTCGACTCTTGCGAGAGCTGGGACAGACACCGGTCGCGACGCGAGTTCGGCGGGGTGTGACGCTGCAGCTTCGTGGCGAGCAGACGGGGTGGAGTGCGGTATATCGCACTCACATGCGAGCGATGGAGGGCAGTTTTGCGGTGCCATCGGCAGTGAACATTCTTAGCTTCGCCCGCGAACATTTCAACATGCGTTGCAGGAGTGTGGCACGCTTACCGGAGCTGGACACTTCTCAGGTGTCGAGCTTCTGCCTCCAACACGGTATCAGATTCCAGCTCAATCCGGAGACAGTGTACACAGCGCTGTACAACCGGCTCAGTCGACCGAGACGAAGACCGACCCCACCCAGCCAACGTCTTGTTCCTGGCCAACCCGCGGCCACTTTATGGACATTTTCGGCGAGCGACCAAATAATAGGGCGCTGAAGTCCCCGCAAAGCCTGCACCGAAGCGTCCCGGCTGACCACCAAAGGAACAGGCGCCGAAGTCCTCCGCAAAGGCTGTCGAAGCGAGGCCGCCGAAAGAGAAAAGATGCAGAGTATTGCCACAGGTTCTTTGCATTCTAGATCATGTCCTTGTCGTGGAGCAGCAACAGCACGGTCGAGCCAACCCCGAATTACCGTTCACCAAGAAGGCCGGACCGAATCCGTCCTACGACCTTCGACGAGGATTCCTCCCACTGGCATCTTCAGATGTATGTTCACCGACCTGGTGGTCACCCAGATCATTGGGCATGCGTGTGTATGCTGCAGGGAAAGGGAGTATCTCGATTATGCGAATTTCTTCGCTGTGCTGGCACATTCGCGATGGGGTTGTCCGTAAAAGAGGATCTCTACTCGTACTGGTCCGTGAACCCTATCGAACAGGGCGCGCTTCTTTTCTGAAACCATGTCCAGGAAAAGGTGGCTCGATATTTACAGGACACTGCACTTCACAGACCCCCTCAGTGGAAAGAAGGAACACTCGGACCGACTCATCAAGATACGAGAAATTATCCAGCTTGTGTCTCTCCAGTGGCGGGACATCTATGCTCCGCTACTTGCTTTGATCGCAAGAAGGAATGGCACAATCTACGTTCCGTCGATGCAAATGAGACGGTTCTGTCATCTCAATGATCACGTTCGTGCCGCTGGCCTGCTTTCTCTGTGGCGGTTAGGTGTCGGCCGCTTTCTGTGCAGGATCGCTCTCATGTTCGTTCCGCGGGTTCCTTTCCGCGTTTTTGCCATAAGGGCAGCTACAGACGCCTGGGCCTGTGCTCAGGTGACGGTGTGCCCAGACCTTGCATTTGGCATGCGGAACGTACGGAATTCCGCACGTGATGAACATTGTGATTTTCCGTACGTCTGGAAATCCGAACGTGTTTCCGCACGTGTTTTCCGCATGTGTTTCTGCATGTATTAACCCCTGCCGCCTACCAACATGCCTACTATGTAGAACCGTGTAGAACGAGTGCAAACAATACATACAGTTTCAGCTTAGTTTCAGCTTAGTGTGAGTTTGATCAAAGATATGCAATACATACAGGAAGCAAAATGCCGGTTCTACATTGCTGAGACTGCTCTTGCAGTATCGTACCTCCATGCCCGTGACATTATTCATCGTGACCTCAAAGCGGAGAACCTTGTTCTCGATGCAGAAGGGTATGCAATTCCTTATGTACCGGATATGAACATATGGGTCTGACATTGTTTTCGTTGTGTTATCCCTGTGGTTTTGGTTGGCCAACTGGCTTGGACTTGGCGGCTAGGTAGGCTGGAGGCTGACTCAGGCAGGCTGCTTTTATGCCATCAAAACGCAAACCGGGCAGTGGTTTGAAAAAAATGGACATGAGACATACTTGTACCCCGCCTTAAAAAAAAAGCGGGATCCCCGCTTTTTTTTTCTTTTTTCCCAATTTTGGAAAAAGCGGGGGAAAACGCGGGGAAAAAGGGGGCAAAGCGGGGAAAAAGCGGGTAATTCAATACTCGCGTACCTCATCGTCACACTCTCCCGCCGAGTTTCGGAGCCAAACACTGCGTGATGTCGCCGTTGATGAGGAGTTTGCCCTGAGCGAGAGCTCGTTCGGGGTCAGCCTCGTACTCAGGGTTGAAAACCCCGAGCGACCCCAGTTACAAGCAGGGCATGTATTCAGAATGCCTGTGCGCAGCTGCGGAAGTCGCAGCCGAAGTCGCTCCGGTTTCATAGCCGTCACTGTCGCTGCCAGCCGAAGGAACGGCTTTCGGGGCGACTCTGCCTTGCTTCCCGTTTTCACACTTCTTCGGGGCGACCTTCTTGGCCACGGGGGAAAGGTTGCGTGTGCGTCGCCGACCCCCCCAGTTCGGGAAAAGGGGTCATGCCCAATATAAGAAAGGGGGTCCGGGCCCGTCCGAACCAATGTCCCCGGCACCGCGCTTGGTCTGTGCAGGCATCTCTTTTTCGGAAGCATGCCTGATCTACGACCCGAGGACCTCCGAGCCTCCCCGACAGGTGTGGACGACCTGTTCGCCCATATTCGTCCAGAATTGTGTTGTCTGATCCCCCGCTTTTTCCCCGCGTTTCCCCCGCTTTTTAAAAAAGCGGGGAAAAAGCGGGGGAAATCCCCGCTTTCCCCCTGCTTTTTTCCCCGCTTCCCCCGCTTTTTTTAAAGGCGGGGTACAAGTATGATGAGAAGACATAAAAGCAGGTTCCGTCAAAGGCGGACACAGCCCGAGTTTTCCTTTCAAGCCGGGTCGCCAGCATCTATGATTGGGCGTATATTTGAGGGCTAGGAACCCGAAGTACAGAAAGGAGAACATCGGTGGAAATGGACAAAATCTTTTTCTTAGGCTTCTTCGTTGTTCTTAGCTGTGAGCCGGGGGGAGGTCATGGCAGAAAGAAGAAGATTGGAGTGAAGCAGACCTCAAACCCCCCTCTACTTCACGTTCACACACCCTAATTGGTTCCTAATACACAGCCATGTCGCTTTGACTGACTTCGGATTCGCTCAGATGGTGGGGCGTAACGAAGTTCTTGCCCATCAGACCTGCGGGACGTTGGCTTACATGGCACCAGAAATCTTCGTAAGCCGAACAGTCGGCTATGGTCCCGCCGTTGATTGGTGGTCGCTCGGCGTTCTGCTGTTCAACATGCTCACTGGCTGCTATCCCTTCTTATGCAAGACGGCACAAGAAACCGTCCGGGCGATAACAACAGCACCTCTTCAGTTTCCCTCTACCCCTAAGCTCTCAGCGAATGCCGTCAGCCTCACCTCAGCATTGCTCACTAAGAATGCAGACAATAGGCTGCACAACATCGATACATTCAAGAAGGATGCATGGTTCGATGGCTTCGATTGGGACGCTTGTTTGCAGTATGCCACGATTCAGTTGTCGAGAGTAACAAAAACAAGAGACCGGTTGGGAAAGGTTGTGGAGTCGTACCGTGTTCGGAAAATATGAGACCGGAAAATTGGACTGTTTGCAGGTGAAAATCTTGGACTTAATTCCGCTTGGAGTCGTAGTAAGTAAGACCAAGTTTGGAGTTTTCTGTTCGTGACCTCGTAAGCTTGTATTGCAGTGGCCCTGGTGGCGACCTCCGCCACCGGTGCGTTTTTACGGTACGCCGGTGCGCTATGTGTACTTTTCTCGTACTTTTTTCTGACTCGGTCCGAGTCAGACGGCCGTTGGGAATTTAATGCCAGCTAATTTCGTGCAAAGCGCCGGCAGAGAACGAAGTCCACCGAACAGGACACGAATTTTTTTGTCTGTGGGTTTCGGGCTCTGTCGCTGGCGACACTACCTGGGGTCGAATATGCTTTCCCACACTGACCGCTGATTAAAGTGGTCTCTGCCCTGCCAGTTGTCCCCCCCCGTCCCTTCTTTCCAATTCCATTAAAGCCAGACCAATACACAACGACCGCCTCCTTCTTTTTTTTTGAGCAATTTACCAGCAGGGGTTTATATAGCTTCCCCCCCTCTGTAGAAAAGTCCTTTTCGCCCTCGGGGGGGATCCAAAATTATTTAGAAATGGTAGTCAAGAGGCAAGCACTACAATGCCAGCCCAGCCCAACGCAACCCAACCTCAGTGTTGATAATAGGAATCAGACAAAATGGTTAGCTAATTTGTAAGAGAGGGGGGTCTGGGGGCATCGCCCCCCAGCGCACGGTACGGTACAGCGAAGAATTCCCGCGCCAGTCAACTTCTATATGGAATCCAAATTCAATTAGAATCGGTAGTCAACGTCTGATGCCAAATCCCAAATCTAATTAGAATTTGTAGTCAACGTCCAATTTCCGATTCCAAATTTAATTAGAATTGGTAAAGGGGGGGTAGACCTATTATCCACCCAATTTTTCCCGAGAATTCCGCGAACTTTAAAACTAGTGGCGTTAAAAAATTGCTATTATCCAGGCTTTATCCAATGGTTATCCAAGGGCTATCCAGGGTTTTGTTGCAGGGTGGTGTTTTTTTCCTTCGCGCCTTCGGCGCGATATTGACTGACTTGTTTGGTAAAACCAACCTGTCCGGTCGAAACCCAGCACACGTTCCCTGTTAGTGGGGGAACAAGCCAACCCTTAGACAATTCTGCTTGTCTAGGTTAGGAAGAGTCAACATCGAAGGATCGAAATGCAACATTGCTATGAACGCTTGGCTGCCACAAGCCCCCTTTCCTGTGGCAATTTTTCTGTCACCTCCGGCTTCATCCCTTGAACATAACTGAGGGATTTCGATATCACAATGCACTCCCACGATTCCCGTTCGTTTTCGCCGCCTGGCCGACATTCATCCCTGCACTGGATGCGGTAGAAGTGCCACAGAACAACCCACAGGTTGACATACCAGCCGTATCTGCACCGAGTTGCACCTGCACCTGGTCCGACCAATTCTGCTGAGACAACAGAAAATAGTCCACACCAGCTAGGAGGAGCGGCGCTTCAGCCGTCCTCTTCACAGCGCCAGCAAAGCAAAGCGCACCCACAGGGTGGCAGAGTGTGCTGGTTCAGGTCCGGTCCAAAACCTTGTGTCTTTTTGGAAATGGCCAAATTTTTTTTTTCCGGAAAAAAATTGGGTTTTTTGAATTTTAAAATTTTGGAACAAACTCTGCAGTAATTTTAGAGGAAGTTGAGCAATTTTTTTTTTTTCCAAATTTTTTTTTTGGAGGCCATCGGCCCCGCGGGAGCGTTTTAAAAAGACACAAGGTTTTGACCCTGCATGCTACATCAAACTGCGGCCTTGAGAAACCATTGATCATCCTCTTTTCCGTTTTAACAGCTCTTTTTTCTTGTTTTCACTCTCTCTTGTTTGCTTGTTGGCAACATTTACATTCTATGCTGTTTCCACACTTCTTCTCACTTGGTGTGCTGTTGTTACACTCACAGCAGGTGGATAGGCCCACTTCCATAAAAATTTAACTCACCACTGAAAATTTAAAAAGTTAAATTTATCTCCAAAACCAGTCGACCTATTATCCTAGGATAACAGGTCACCCTGGATAGTAGGTCTACCCCCCCTTTAGTCAACGTTCTAGTTTGGATCCAAATTTAATTAGAATTGGAGGTCAACGTCTAAGTTCGGATCCAAATTTAATTATAATTGGTAGTCAACGTCCAATGTCGGATCCAAATTTAATTACGGAGAAAACCATAAGGGAAGCACTTAAGTCGGGAAAATATTTATCGGAAACTGTTTCCGATAAATATATTTTTTTTTGTTTCCGATAAATATTTTTTTTTTTGTTTCCGATAAATATTTTTTTCTGTTTCCGATAAGTATTGATCACTTTGACAGTAGTTCACCTACTTCGTCCCGTGGACGACCGCGACGAAGCCAAATACGATCGGTTTTCTATCTAGTTTCGGGTCGAAAGCTTCCCAAGCAAAGGCTGTTCAATTTTCAACACCAGATACGCAAACCTTTTCGAATGCAGCACACGGGTATCCATCAAGTGAATTGTAGTATGGCTAAAGGTAAAGTGGTGGCATCTAACTATCTGGTTGCATTGAGCAGTATCCGGATCTGAAAGCTGAAGACTTTGTACCACTTCACCGCGACAAAGGTCACGAACCGGGTTCGGCTTGCACTGCAGTTGCAGTAAAACTGCGTCTTGCGCACGAGCGCGGAAATCCGCCACCCACCATTCGGCTAGATATTGCAAGAACACAACTGCAAAGCTTACTTCAAACGGATAGTGTTACAAAGGCGAACGAATCATGCGAGAACCTACGTAGGGGCCCCTCAACAGCTTTCAGAACGGCATAGTAAGTCAAGAAAAGGATAAGTTTGCACATTCTACTTCCGTCTGATCTGCATGTTCCCCAGTTCTACCCTCCGTTGATCTGTTGTGTGTATTCGCAACGACTTCATCCGGGTCCTATGCGGCTCCAATACGACAAAACTGCATGCGGTCCTGACCAGGTAACATCCTACCTGAAAATGTCTAACCACGACTACGGATTTGGTGCCATCGAGGCAGCCATGGAGTGTAAGTATGCCAACGGGGCTTAGTAGTATCGGGGCTCGTGCATACTAGTTCCCGTAAAATATTTGTTTCCTTGACCTGTGCCATGTCGGACGGTAGGTTTTCCGCGTCAGCCTCATTTCAATCCTGGAGACAAAAGCACTCACACAATAAAGACTAGCCCATTTCACGGGCCAAAACTGCCTTTGTTGCAGAAATCAGCAACAAAGGCAAGCGATGACAGAACAGCGCACACGAAGACGACCGGCTCTGAAGAGACCCGCGCCGCAAGCTGCGCGAGCAGAGGGTGCCAAGCAAACCAGGAAGGAAGGCGAGGAGATTCAGATGGCACAGCAGGACGCCCGCGAGGGATCACCGAGGTCGAAAGACAGAAAAGGGAAAGCAGGCGTGGCCGGCTTGAAAAGCTGCAAGCGCGGAGAAGGGCACAGGTACAGAGCAGTCCACATGCAGACGAGCAGTGAAGCGGCCCACATCACAGAGGTCTATCACACTGGCTCCGGATTACTTAGGGTCCTCGCAAAATCCAATGAAATTGCTTGCCCAATGGGACTCCCCTTGGGCACATTTCGCACTGGGGACTAGTCCCCAGGAACCCGTATCAGAAATATTTATCGGAAACAAAAAAATATTTATCGGAAACAAAAAAATATTTATCGGAAACAGAAAAATATTTATCGGAAACAAAAAATAGGGGTATTTCCCTTCGAGCCATCAAAACAAATTTAATTCCCTAACAGCCAGCAAAAACAAATTTATTTCCCTTCGAGCCAGCAAAACAAATTTAATTCCCTAACAAGCCAGCAAAACAAATTTAATTCCCTAACAGCCAGCAAAAACAATTGCATTCCCTTATAGCCAGCAAAAACAAATTTAATTCCCTTATAGCCAGCAAAACAAATTTAATTCCCTTATAGCCAGCAACAGCACTTTTTTTTGGAATTTTCACATTTTCCGGAAACGGAATGTGTGGTATGCAAGTGCACCCTGCCTAGAATCCGGCTTCACCCGGTTGTGAGAACACAGTGCTTACCAGGAAAACGCAGAATATAAGGTGGAAAAATGCAAAAGAACCAAGATGACGACTGTGGACCTCCCGCCAACGCCAATCTCGGCAGCCTTTCCCCGGTTCTTCCAGAGATTGTCACCCACGACCATTCCAACAGCCCTGTACCGGGCACGTGCCCAGTCCAAACCGCTCACGATGCGTCGCCGGCTCGCCTCGTCGTCAAGGCTGTTGAAGGCTTCTGAAAGCCTACCAGAAAGGCGCTTCCAGATGTCAACCTTCTCCTCCTCTGTCATTAGGGCGAGAAATAAAATAAACCGATCAGGTCCTCACCAGAGACCTTTTCGCAAAAGGTCCTGCTGGCTACGAGTCGTCTCTGCATGGACTGACCACGTCTCGTTTCCTCATGAAACGGCGACAACTTCTGCATTGCTCTCACCGATGACTCCACGAACTCCAGACCCGTGATCTTTGGCATTTTCCCCTCTCTTAGTTTCCGTTTTCCTGGGTCAACCTGTATTCTTAATTAGTATTGCTGGTAAAGCCGGATTCTAGGCAGGGTGCACCTGCTGCACCCACTCTATTTACAAGGTGTGCCTGCCCACCGCAGGCGCTGCAGGCGGGGTGGCTATCTGTGACCCCTGAGAACACTCTTCGGCTTGAAGAGGACCCGCTGGTGGCTATCTACAGCGGAACACAGCCGATCTTGTCGTTGTGTAGTCTGGGTTTCCCGCTGGAGGCCAGGAGGTGTTTGACTAGCTTGAGTAGTGGCGAGGCTTTGAAAATGACCCCATTTTGGGGGCACCCCCCCTCGCACTGAGTGCCCGCTCCGGGGCCCACCTGGGCCCATTCGTGGGCCTTCGGAGACCCCTTTACCTCGACTCAGCCCGTCAAAAACCGTTTGGGACCCGTTTTGGGCCACACAGATGGGGGTTCGGGGCCAGTATGGGGTGACGTCAAAAAAGATTTTATTAGTGCAAAGGGGGGGGGGGGGGCAAGGGTACCTGTAAATCCAGGGCCTCCAGGGCCCGGGCCGGGCCCCGGGCCCCGGGTTAGCGCTAGGGTTCAGATAGGGTCCAGGCCCACGGTAATCACGCCATCCAAGGATGGAATCTTCAATATTGCAGCTTCCACAACAAGCGGAGAGCAAGACGAGAAAAATCAAGAAATAAGCTTGATAAAATTTGATAAAAAAAGCTCACAGTCGTGCATTTACCATATGGGGTGAGCAGGCGGAGGCTCTAAGGTGAAATGGTCAAAATGCCCCGGGAAAAATGTAGGACAAAAACTTTCCGAAATGCGGGTTTTTAGGGATTCCGGCCCAAAAAAAAAAAAAAAAAAATTCAACGCCCACCTTGCCACCTGTGACCTTGGGTGAGCCGTGGTACCCTTTAGGCAGCCAGCTAGACCTGCCAGAACCTGAAAACCTTCTTCAGGTTTCGTGGCTGTGTCAAAAAATACATTCCGAGGACGTTTTTGAACGCTTTTGAATCCGTTGAGCTCAAGGACAGTCTGGGGCCCTGGAATGGAATTGTAAACGAATTGCATCTTGTACCAAAGAGTTTTTCCTTTGGTAATCGTTCAGGGCCAAAAACCCTGGAAAATTTTCCAGGGCCCGGGCCCCGGATTACAGGTACCCCTGGGGGGGGGGGTAGGGGGGGTCAAACTGTGTCCCATTTGGACCATTTCTCAAAGTCAGCAGTTCACACGTAAGGGGGGGAACCCCACCCCAGGGGATAGTAGTTAATCGTCCGGAAATTGCGGTTTACGCCCTCAGAAATCCGAAAAAGCTCGTCAATGAGCTCCAAAACGCAATTTTAAAAAAACGTGCCCGTTTGGTGCCACCGTTCGTCATGGAGACCCCCTCGTAGTGCCCTACGTGGCAGGGCCCCCCTCAAAATGCAAAAGAGAGGCACTTTGAAACGCCCATAGGAGGGAACAGGAAGAAGAACGGGGCCCGGTTTGGGCGGTTACTGTTGGGTGCCCCGTGCCAGTTCTCCAACATTGGCACGAAGGGAGCAGCATTTAAATGCTGCTGCGAACGACGTCTTGGTCATTCCCGACTCTAACGCCCTTCCCAGCTCCAGGCCCAACATCGATCCCAGTTTCCTCGACGCGGAAACGCACCGGTGTTGTGTGTGGCTACCATCTGCCATGATCTCTTCGTCGGCGTTGAGCCTCCTGAAGGGGTTTGTCGAAAAGAAAGGAAAGAAGAGCCGTGAACTACCCTCTCAGTAAGAAAACCTTCCTGAGGCCCCCGCCAACGCCTTGCGCAGATTGGCAGATTCAGGACTTGTCTGCCGCGATGGCTTCCAAGATCGCTGCATGGATTCGCGCGGCGGAAAGCCTAGACACACAGGCAGGCGCGTTGCTGCATACGTGCGCAAAGCTCACGCCCAGACGTTTGATCGCTTCTACGACCCAGCTAGTGTAGTCACTAGTCCGAATAAACGGGGCATCTTACAACCACTTCGGCAACCAAAGACTTCGCAGAAGGATGCCACGGGACACTATCATCTCTGAGCAGCCGTCTGCGGCTTAGCAAATCCTATCGGATTGCATCGCTTACTCAGCCTGCACACAACTCTGATAGCGCTCGGAAGCTTTTCGACGACACCTTCCCGACTGACGAAGACCTTGATGAGGCAGGAGTTTCCAAGACTCCCTTCTGACCGATCAGTGCACCAAGAGCGCTTTATGGCACAAACCATGTCTCTGGTTGAGCCAAGCCACGGAAGCTGCTTCGTCCGACCCCCGTCGCGCCAGCAGACGAGCTCCAGCTCCCTCATCAGGGCATCCCAGTTGAAGATCGCCGGGGAATTATGGTTGCAGCCGTCCAAGCGCACGGCTTTCCATTTCGCCCCCGGCAAAGAGAGCATGCCAGGAGTAACGGTGCACACACGACTGTTTGCTATCTTGTGTGACCCTGGTGACCCAAAATACGCGTGGTGTGCTCCCGTGCCCCATCGAAGATTGCGTATGTCTTCCCACGTGACAAACGGTGGCGTTTTGACAAACGGTGGCACCAAACGGGCACGTTTTTTTTACTTGTGCTCGAGCACAGCTTTGAAGCCCTGCGGAGACCATCCAGGTCTTTATTTCGTGTTTTTTCCGGGGTTTGCCCTGGGGTATGTAGTCATGGGCTCGTGTACGCGCGTTTTTCGCCTTAGAAAAAAATACCCCAATGGGATGACGTTTTTGGAATACCGACGGACATTGTCCGTCGAAAATGGGGGGGGGGGTACCCACCCACCCCCTAGAAATCCCGAGAAATCTTTTTTTTAACCTAACAATTTTCCCCCGCGAAGCGGGGAAATTTTTTTTTTGGGGCATTTTTTGTGGGGGATTTCTTGGCCCCGCGCAGCGGGAATTTTTTTTTTTGAGGTTTTTTTTTGGACCCGTGTTAAGATCATCCCAAACCATTATGCGCAACTATGCGCAACAACCCGAAAGTATGCGGAACAGCCCAAACAACTATACGCAACTATGCGGAACAACCTGAAACTATGCGGAAAAGCCCAAACAACTATGCGCAACTATGCGCAACTATGCGAATGCTAAGCGCGTAACGAACCACTCTCTAGGAAGGTGTTGGGCACCGGATTCAAAGGAATCGGACAACAAAAGTTCGTTACGCAAGTTAAAGAAAACATGGCAGCAAGCCCCTTCCGAAAGGCGACGACCACTGGATACACCACGTTCGCGGTGCCGGCGGATATCCGCAGTGCGTTCGAAGATGCGGTAGGACCCGTCCTTCCTCGCCGCACCGTGAACCTGCCGGAGTTAGAGAGGTGGGCCGTGTTCTTCTTTGGGGGTGCCGGAGACGCCGTTGCGTTGGCGCGCAAGGTTGCGTGCGAAGTTTTCGAGTTTGCGGCTGCCTCGGAGGGCTTAGGCTTCGTAGAGTCCTGGGAGCCTTGGAAGCTCATTGCTGTGCTGGCGGAGGTCGGGGTCACGAACGGCCCATTGTTTCGACGCGTGATGAAGGCGAGTGGATGCTGGAAGGAAGGCGTGCCCGCGTGCCGCATGTGGGCCGAGGCGGAGCGGAGGGACGCCGAGGCCGATCCCATTGAGCCGGTGGCGCCACCGGTTCTCCCTCCGCCCCCTGTTGCTGGGGCGTCCGTGGACGCGAGCGGGGGCCTAGCCGCGTTGGTCAAGGACCTGTACGCAGTGGTGGAGCAGCAGAAGGCGGAGATCGCCTCGCTACACGGACGGCTTTCGGGGCTACCGGCGGCCAACCTGTCGGCTGCTGCCTTTGAGGGGGCGGCAGCACATTACGCGCTGCCCGTGCGGTACAGTCTGAAGGATGTCCGCGAGTGGGCGGATGTTGCGGCGTCCGACCCGCACGGGCTTGTTCGCGACCTCCATTCGGAGTACGTGGCTGGGTACGTCGGAGCCCCGGGGGGCGCGTTCTTGAAGGCGAGCTTCGAGAAGCTGAAGACGTGGATCCTTGGGGTCGCAGCCGGGTCGGCGGGGTGGTCGGCCAACGAAGAGCTGGTCCGGCTGGGCAACGAGCTGTTGCTGGATGTCCGCCTCAACTACGGATGGTGCGTGGAGAAGGTCCCGCGGTCCCGGATGCTACGGGAAATGGAAGCCGAGTCCGGCGACTTGGTCGAGCGGTTGATGGCGAAGGTCAAAGGGGACCTGGAGAAGGAGAAGAACAGGACGCCAAAGTGGAACGCGACGCCTGCTTGGAAGAAAGGCAAAGGCGGAAAAGGGGGCAAGTCTTGGTATGGTCAGGGAAACGGTTACGGGGGGAAGTGACTGGCGTTCCCCCGGCAAGTAAGCGGGGCTACCCCTGCACGGCCAGTTATTCTTCCTCCCCCTCTTTTAAGCAATCCTCCCACCCCCGCGGCAGTCACGGTGCCGCCGGCCCCTCCCCTCACCAACCACAGACTTCCTCTCGAAGTGGAGACCGAGATGGTTTTGGCGGCCGTTCGGCGCGCCCTAGACGCGGACCATCTTCGTCGCGCTGGGCGGAGGTGAGACTGTTGACGCGCCCGTGTTTTGTGCTGGTGAGCACCACGGAGGTGATCATCGACTGGGGAACGCTTCCGAAGGGGCGTTCCAGAAACCCGTATTGTCTGAGCAAGACAGCAGTGATTCGCGGGGCGTTGACGGAGGAGATCGCGGCGTTGGTACGTGGCGCGGGGAATTTCAGCCCGCTGACGCCGGTGACAACGTCGCAGCTCGACGGGATGTGGGCGCGCGAACCGCGGATGTGCCGGTACTCGGCACACAGTATCAAACGAGGGGCGGTCGACCACCTCGTGTGCGCGAAAGCGGCGGGAGCTCCGTTTCCCGAGCACCTGATTTCGCGCTTGGCGAAACACACCACCGACAACGTCGACCCGACGTTGGCGCAAATGACGGTGCGGTACACATCGGATGTGGTGGCACTGGCGCGCGTGTTGAGGACGGCGGAGGTGACCGAACACCTGTGAAGGGCCGGAAGCGGGGCCACGATGATCCGAGACGGTTCATGCGGCAGCACCACTCGGTGTTCAAGCGCGGCAAACAGACGCGCCTACCAAAGACGGAGGACGAGAAGGCTTCGCCGTTGCACGTCGACAACGTGCGACCCATGAACGTGGGGCTGTTGCGTGGGCGTATGAGCGAGACGACGCGGGCCAGGTTCGATGAGACGTGGCGGCGGACGTTCGATGTGGCGAAATTGCGGCCGTCTTCTTCTCGACGGGTTTCGCGGCTGCAAGCGAAGCATGCGGAGGAGCTGGAGTTGAACGGCATTGCGCAACGGGCTAGCGGCCCGGGTAGGTCGGTCAACGTCCCCTTCACTGTGGTGGAGGAAAAGGAAGGCGCTCTGCGCCAACGTTTTATTTTGTGGACGCACGAGGCGAACGACGCGATCGAGGCGGATGGCTACGAGGCCCAGGTACCGCTGAAGCACGTCAGCACGTACCTCGACGCGGTGCACGCGGAGTGTGGCTCGACACGCGACCTCCGCTGCGGTTTTTACGGCGTAGAAGTTCCGCGGGGGGCCCGGGATGCCTTTCGCTTCCAGGACGACGCAGGCGATTGGTGGGAGCTCACCCGCCTGCCGATGGGCCACACGTGTGCACCGGAATTGATGCACACGTTGACTTCGACGATCGCCGGGCACCCCGATTTCGTTAAGACGGTGCATGCGGTGCCAGCGGCTGTGACGGTGCACACGTGGGTCGACAACGTGCGTTACGCGGGGTCCCGGAAAGACGTGCTCGAGGCGTCCCGCAAGGTCGACGAATTGGCAGCTCGTTCGAAGGTTACGTGGAAGGACGCCGACACGAGAACCGCCAGCACCCGGTACGAGTTTATCGGGGTGGACTGGGACCACCAGAGCGGGAAGGTCGGCATTTCGGCAAGGTTGTCGAAGAAATTGGCACGGGATCTGGTAGAGGTGCGCAAGGGTGCGATGTCCGCGTCCGGTCTGGAGACGCTGGGTGGTCGGTTGCTGCACGCGTCGGCCATCGTGGGTGTTTTCGTCGGCGAGTTCTACTTCGCCTTGAAGTTTCTTCGCCGGTTGACGAATGCGCTGAACCGGGGCGAGAAGGCCGTCGACCAGACGGTTCGCCTCTCGGGTAGTGTGCAGCGGCTACTCGACGGCTGGGTTCGCGCGGTGTTGGAGAAGCGAAGAATGCCAGTGGCGGCCCGGGTGCCGTCGCTCACCGTGTTTGTGGACGCAAGTCTCGAGGGATGGGGCGGCGTGCTGGTTGACGTCGCCACCAACGCGATCGAAGTTCTGGGCTCGCGGTGGTCCAGGAAAGAAAAGGGCCTTCACATCAACGAGCTGGAGGCCCTTGCATTTGAACTTTGTGTGTCGGCAGTGCCTGACAAGTACGCGGGCGGCACGGTCACCGTCGTGGTCGACAACACGACGGTGCAGGGTGTTGCTCGGAAAGGGGCATGTCTGCGATCGCAGACTTTGAACGATGCCGTGGTGAACGGGCTCACACGCCTGCGCCACATGAACATTTCCTTATCTGTGCGCTGGGTAAAAAGCGCCGGGAATCCTGCTGACCTTCCGTCACGGGTTCCGTTATCGGCAATTTCCGATAAGAATATGGCCGACATGGCACTTGCAGTTAGGCAGTTCCTGACTGGCGATATGGGTTTGGTGGTGTGACCTCCTGGGCTAGCCTGTTTCTCTCACCATTCAGCGGCTATCTCGGGGGGTTACCCCATCGTAAGTGCAATTCGTTTAATTTTCTTCCTTTCGCGTTCATTATCATTGAACTTATCACTGTCACCGAGTGAAGCGCACAAAGCATTCTGTCGATTCATCGTGGGAATGCTAAGCGCGTAACGAACCACTCTCTAGGAAGGTGTTGGGCACCGGATTCAAAGGAATCAGACAACAAAAGTTCCCACCCACCCACACCGGTTTGCTTGTCTTGTTTTTCGTGTCCGCGTTCAGCGCGAGGTCCAGGGGACCTGGGTTCCCGCCCTCCGTCCCCCGTGACCTCCTGGGCTAGCCTGTTTCTCTCACCATTCAGCGGCTATCTCGGGGGGTTACCCCATCGTCAGTGCAATTCGTTTAATTTTCTTCCTTTCGCGTTCATTATCATTGAACTTATCACTGTCACCGAGTGAAGCGCACAAAGCATTCCGCATAGTTGCGCATAGTTGTTTGGGCTTTTCCGCATAGTTGCGCATAGTTGCGCATAGTTGCGCATAGTTGTTTGGGCTGTTCCGCATACTTTGGGGTCGTTCCGCATAGTTGCGCATAGTTGCGCATAGTTGTTTGGGCTGTTCCGCATAGTTGCGCATAGTTGCGCATAGTTGTTTGGGTTGTTCCGTACTTGCGCATAGTTTTCGGGGACCAAAATTGGACGAAAATTGGACCAAAATTGGACCAAAATTGGACCAAAATTGGACCAAAATTGGACCAAAATTGGACCAAAATTGGACCAAAATTGGACCAAAATTGGACCAAAATTGGACCAAAATTGGACCAAAATTGGACCAAAATTGGACCAAAATTGGACCAAAATTGGACCAAAATTGGACCAAAATTGGACCAAAATTGGACCAAAATTGGACCAAAATTGGACCAAAATTGGACCAAAATTGGACCAAAATTGGACCAAAATTGGACCAAAATTGGACCAAAATTGGACCAAAATTGGACCAAAATTGGACCAAAATTGGACCAAAATTGGACCAAAATTGGACCAAAATTGGACCAAAATTGGACCAAAATTGGACCAAAATTGGACCAAAATTGGACCAAAATTGGACCAAAATTGGACCAAAATTGGACCAAAATTGGACCAAAATTGGACCAAAATTGGACCAAAATTGGACCAAAATTGGACCAAAATTGGACCAAAATTGGACCAAAATTGGACCAAAATTGGACCAAAATTGGACCAAAATTGGACCAAAATTGGACCAAAATTGGACCAAAATTGGACCAAAATTGGACCAAAATTGGACCAAAATTGGACCAAAATTGGACCAAAATTGGACCAAAATTGGACCAAATTGGACCAAAATTGGACCAAAATTGGACCAAAATTGGACCAAAATTGGACCAAAATTGGACCAAAATTGGACCAAAATTGGACCAAAATTGGACCAAAATTGGACCAAAATTGGACCAAAATTGGACCAAAATTGGACCAAAATTGGACCAAAATTGGACCAAAATTGGACCAAAATTGGACCAAAATTGGACCAAAATTGGACCAAAATTGGACCAAAATTGGACCAAAATTGGACCAAAATTGGACCAAAATTGGACCAAAATTGGACCAAAATTGGACCAAAATTGGACCAAAATTGGACCAAAATTGGACCAAAATTGGACCAAAATTGGACCAAAATTGGACCAAAATTGGACCAAAATTGGACCAAAATTGGACCAAAATTGGACCAAAATTGGACCAAAATTGGACCAAAATTGGACCAAAAATGGACCAAAAATGGACCAAAAATGGACCAAAAATGGACCAAAAATGGACCAAAAATGGACCAAAAATGGACCAGTATTAGGGGGGGGGGGTACCCACCCACCCCGGCCACGGCCCCAGGGTGGGACATTGTCCGTCGGTATTCCAAAAACGTCGTCCCAATGGGACACTTTTTTGCCTTAGTTTGACCCCCCCTAGGGCTATGTAGGATGGAAACGTTGGAAACGTTTCCGTTTCCGTTTCCTTCTTTTTGGCGGTGGATGGAAACGCCGTTTCTTTTCAAAAGAAACGGCTGTTATGCCACTAGTATACTGGCTGAAGGTCCGACCGGAAATGTGTTCCGAACGGCGGACCCCGCAATCCAGTGGGAAACCATGGACAAGGAGGCTCCAAAAAAGAGGGAGGAAACAAGCACAAGAGTTGCGACCGCGCAACCACACGCATCCGGTTGTGATGACTTTGAGGTCTGCAGCTCTATATACCAATGGCTGTTGTGGCGGCGATGCTCTGTTGATGCGAGGTCGTTGGCCCCGCGGCAGCGTTTTCCAAAAAGACACAAGGTTTTGACCCTGCATGCTGTACAGATAAAGGGGGGGTAGACCTACTATCCAGGGGGACCTATCATCCTAGGATAATAGGTCGACTGGTTTTGGAGATAAATTTAACTTTTTAATTTTTCAGCGGCGAGTAAATTTTTTATGGAAGTGGACCTATCCACCTGCTGTGAGTGTAACACCAGCATACCAAGTGAGAAGAAGTGTGGAAACAGCATAGAATGTAAATGTTGCCAACAAGCAAAAAGAGAGAGTGAAAACAAGAAAAGAGAGCTGTTAAAACGGAAAAGAGGCTGATCAAGGGCTTCTCAAGGCCGCGGTTTGGTGTAGTGTTGTGAACCAGCACACTCTGCCCCTGTGGGTGCGCTTTGCTTTGAAGAGGACGGCTGAAGCGCCGGCTGGTGTGGACTAGTTTCTGTTGTCTCAGTGCACTCAGCATTGGTCGGACCCGGTGCAGCTGCAACTGGTGCAGATACGGCTGGTATGTCAACCTGTGGGTTGTTCGGTGGCACTTCTTCCTTGACTTCTATGCATCCAGTGCAGGGAACGTCGGCCAGGCGGCAAAAGAACGGTCGTGGGATATCGAAATCCCTCAGTTATGTTAGGGATGAAGCCAGAGGTGACAGAAAATTTTGCCACAGGGAAGGGGGCTTGTGGCAGCCAAGCGTTCATAGCAATGCTGCTTTTCAATCCTTCGATGTTGACTCTTCCTAACGTAGACAAGCAGAATTGTCCAAGGGCACCCACCAACACTCGACCGGACAGGTTGGTTTTACCGAACAACAATCAATATCGCGCCGAAGGCGCGAAGGAAAAAGCACCACCCTGCAACAAACCCTGGATAGCCCTTGGACAAGCATTGGATAAAGCCTGGATAATAGCAATTTTAATGCCACTAGTTTTAATGTTCGCGGAATTTCCGGGAAAATCGGGTGGATAATAGGTCTACCCCCCCTTTACGATCGTTCAGGACAGCGGGAGCACCGCCGCGCCACAGGCTACAAGACCGGGGTTTTTCGGCGGCGTAAGACAAAGAGGGAGTGCAATCAGCATCAGGAGGTGAATGTTGAACCCGCCAGAAAAGCGATGGCCACGCAGTAACGTGTGTGTTAAACATCGCTTGCCACAGTGCACCTTGCATACGACGACGGGTGGCAACCGTCACCGGAAGGGGCACCATCGGGCGGTGTTGTCGGAGCATAGACAGCGACGGCAGGAAGAACCCCACCGACAATGCAGAAGAGGACTGCAGATTCAAAAAGCCCCACTCGGCACGGCCGCCGATACAAGTAAACATGAGAACGTGGGTTGGAAGCAGCAGAGGACGAAGTGGTAGGCACAGAAGAGTGGGATCTGGTGTCATCAATAGCTTGTGGTTACCATGCAGGGTCAAAACCTTGTGTCTTTTTGGTAAGTGCCAAAAAAAAAAGTTCCGGAAAAAAATTGGGGTTTTTGAATTTTAAAATTTTGGAACAGACACTGCAGTAATTTTTGATGAAGTTGAGCAAATTTCTTTTTTTCCAATTTTTTTTTTAGCCACATGCAATGTGTGAGGAAACTGAACCGCTCAAGTAGGACCTTCTGATCATGATCATTTGCCAAATTTGCCACCTGAAACCACGTCCAGGATTTGGGCTCAGGGTAGTGCGGTCAACGAAAAATCCCCGGCCATCGGCCGGGGATTCGGCCCCGAGGCAGCGTTTAAAAAAGACACAAGGTTTTGACCCTGCATGTTACCTATTTGCTCGTGTCAGATCGCCGACGAAAGAAAGCGGTGAGCATCAGCGTCTGCTCTGCACAAACGAGACCGCGACGACACACAAGAAGGGGCCGAGCCAGTCGAAGAACAGCCCAGGAAGAGCCCTGAAGAGTCAGAGAGCCCGCTAGAAGACGGAGGAAGAGAAGTGCCCGCTGGTAGATCAAAAGAAGAAGGTGATCCCGCCCTCTGAAAGGAAAGCCAAAGTTTGGCTGGAAACGGATACCCGACGGACACAGAAGGACCCGCGAAGTGGTATCCTATAGGACCCTTCAGCATGAGGAGCCTTCCGGCGTTTCTTTTAAAAGAAACGGAAACGTTTCCGTTTCCGTTTCCGTTTCCATATTTCGAAAAAACTAAAAGAAACGGCGTTTCCATCCAACTTAGCTCTAGGGGGGGGGGGGGGTTTGGCATCGTCTCATATGCATGTTTGTACGAACATGCATATATTTGCAAAAAAACAATAAAGTGCGCATATATCTGTATATTACCCACGGTTGGCATGTAATAATTATTATTAGATTCGATTAGATTTTATTAGATATTATTAGCCTGATTATTACGTATTATTAGATAATGGGTAATAACTAATAATTTCTAATAATTTCTAATAATAATTATTACCTGGTAATAATTTCTAATAAAATCTAATAATTTCTAATAATTTCTAATAAAATCTAATAATCTAATAATCGCCTGTAGAGAGTCCCCAGGATGTGGGAGGATCCGGGAACGACTACTCAGTCGGACTAGGATCTTGGCAATGAAGCCGCGAAAATGGAGGGAACCCAGAAATCAAAGTAGCTACACCCAAATCTTAGACTTGTACTCAGTGAAAAAATCTGATTTAGCTCTCGGTGAAAATCTCAGATTCAGCTTTCGGTGAAGATCTGCAGATTGTTCCTCCAATCTCAGATTATGCACTCAGCCCAAAACTCACATGCGAGTTCAAAATCTGCAAGTTTGTGAGCGAAAACGCCCAGAAAACATCACGGGGGTCCCGGACGATGCTCAATGGCGACGAACGCAAAGAAGAAGAAACACGAAAACAACACCAGAATCCATGCCAGGCAAGAGACTGGGTGGCCTGGCAGTCGGTGACGCCAAGGTGTTTTTAAGCAATGGTATTGTATTAATGTCGCCCCATAATGTACTTAATCACCGCAAGTCCCAGCGCTTCATCAAAGCGGTTGTGGGTAAGCCGCGGTGAAAAAGGCAGGACGTGACTATGGTGCTTGCAGAAGACAGTCCGAAGAACCGGCAGAAGATCACAAGCAGGCCGTACATTCCGCGTGCAGATGAACGTGAAATGACACGGGATCTTATTGTCTGCTTCGGTCGGGTTCCAGCGAATGCCGATCATCAGAGGCCACATGTAACGGACTGTATGCCCAGCGAACGGGATTCGTGCTCAAAAGAAGGTTTCCCAGATGAGTTAGACCCCCATTCTGCCCTAAGAATACGGGTTCTGGCGGGTAGAGGTCGCATACCCCACGTGCCACATCATCGTCCTCTGCCAGGATCTTGCCTCAAACCTCTGCTACCTCTTTTGGCATCCTTCCATTTCGACTTAGCAACAAACGGAATTGCGAACGGGGTGAAAGGAATGGTTTGGACGCACGAACACCCACCGTGACGATCACCTTCCACTCCTAGGGGCACTTTTGCTGTGAGAATGCATGGGAAAGTCAAGTAATAATGGATTATTACCTGGTAATAATATGAGTCGATGCCAAAAGGGGGGGGGGGGGTTTGGGCGGGAAAATCCCCGCATAGTTCACCAGGGTCTGACGGGTACTGAGGCCCCATACCCTTCCTAAAACATCATTCTGCGTTCAAATACGCCCTCAGAAGCCTCCGGAGAGCCTTCTATGATGTCCCAAATGCAGTTTTTGTGGGTTTTTAGGGGGTCCCCCCGTCTGCTGGCCGTAAACCGCCATAGAAGACACATATGCAACCTGATGCTGGGTCGCTCCTCGGAGCAAAATCTCGGCCTAAACACACGTTTTCGGCGTTCTCTATCATTCTCCAGGTGCATTCGACCCTCGGACTTCATAAATTATCTCGCTTACAGGTGTTCCGGGGTGTGCAAAAACAAGGCGAATGGACCCTACAGACCGTACCACGCCCTGCCTGTCTATACAGGCTTTGGGGTCGAATTGCGCCGCCTTGGCGCCATGTGCACCGTTTTGGTCTCGTTTGTGCTGCTTTGGGATCCACTAAGAACTCTAGTCTGATTTGCGGGACGCTTTGCTCGGTTTTGGTGCCCACTTCACCGTTCAAAGTGCATCCAGTGGTGAAGACTTTGCGCCGAAGCTGGAGAGGAAGCGACCCAGTAGGCGCCACTTCACCGTGAGCGGGTCTCGGAACAGGACTCAAACTGTGGCCCAGGTGATACTGCCGACCATGGCAGGTGTGTGCGCCACACAGTTTGTCTGACCAAGCTCACTGCACAGGAGCTTGCCACACATCCCTCGGGTCATGTGCCGCCTGTGCAAAGACATCCAGCGAGAAGCACTTTGCAGCCATGGGTGAGAAAGATGCCAGAAGGGAAGACATTGCCAGGAAAGCTCTGAAAGCCTGCCCTGAAAGCGGTGAAGCCTGCTTCAAAATCATGAAGTGAACGCGTCGTAGTCAACCGCTTGAGAACGGCTGATGATCGCCTGTTACTTAACGCTTGTCCTACTTCGTTCACCAAGCCTTGCAGAATCACCAGAATAGCATAACATGATGCAGGTAGAAGCCTGAACAGGCCTTAGAACAGTGAAAGTGGGCGCCAAAACCGAGGAAAGCGTCCCGCAAATCAGACCAGAGTTCTTAATGGACTCCAAAGCAGCACAAACGAAGCCCGAAACGGTGGATGTGGCGCCAAAGCCAGTGCAGGTTGACCCCAAAGCCTGTATAGACAGGCAGGGCGTAGTTCGGTCTGTCCCCAATGCAGGGGGCCATTCTCCTTATCTTTGCACGTCCCGGAACACCTGTGAGTGAAAGAAACCACGAAGCCCGAGGGTCGAATGCACCTGGAGAGTGCTAGAGAACGCCGAAAACGTGTGTTTGGGCTGGGATCTTGCACAGAGAAGCGACCCAGCATCAGGTTGCGTATGTGTCTTCTATGGTGGTTTACGGCCAGCAGGCGGGGGGACCCCCTAAAAACCCACAAAATCGCATTTGGGACATCATAGAAGGCTCTCCGGAGGCTTCTGAGGGCGTATTTGAACGCAGAATGATGTTTTAGGAAGGGTATGGGGCCTCAGTACCCGTCAGACCCTGGTGAACTATGCGGGGATTTTTCCGCCCAAACCCCCCCCCCCCCCTTTTGGCATCGTACCATATCTAATAATGGGTAATAATTTCTAATAATCAGGTAATAATATCTAATAATTTCAGGAACCAGGTAATAATATCTAATAATTTCTAATAAAATCTAATAATTTGGGGCGGATTTCGGAAATCTAAAAATAGGTAATAATCGTGATTATCTGCCAACCGTGATTACCCAAAAAAAAAAGGTGCTGAAAAATGCCCCGGAGGAATTCCTCCGGGCTGGTACCTGGGGCGTAGGAGTGAACCCGTGTGGGTGTAGCTCGCGACTAGTACTGTCATGAAGTCTTTGCAGAATCTTTCTACCTCGACTTTGGCACCTGCGGCACGGACTGCTTCAAAAAGCCGCGCCTGGGGCACAAGATGTGGCTGATAGTGCGAGCATGTTGTCACATTTGGCGTCAAAACTGACAGAGTCCAACACAAAACTGTGAAGAGGGAAGGACAGTGTCTATCTTCATGCTGCGGAAAACAGCGGTTGACAGAAAGAACTGCTTTCCTCATTCCAGCCCGGTGGTTGAATTTTGCAGACGAGCAGGCATGAAGGTACCAACGATAGCAGTGAGGATCAGGTAGCATACAAGAGGTAGCGAAGGACGAGAACAGTACGGATGCAAACAGCGACGTAAATATGTGGGTCGAACGTGTTGCCTTTCTCGTTAAGTGCAAAGTAAATGGTTGTGCGCAAAACGCAAACCTGTTCGACACACATTCTCTCCTCTCCCTTGTCTTCCGGGTCCGGATTTGTGTGCACGGCGCGCTGAAAATGTCATTGAGCAGGGACTGCACTGCAGCGGCTATGACAAAACGTTTTGAAGCACGGTGTCGTTATGCACATTGCGATGGAATAGTTTGTGCGGTGTTGCTGACAGTTCGTACGTTGATATTGTTCTTCTTGTCTAGTCAGCTTCAGTTGACTGCTCGCTCGCTGTATGCTTTCATAGGGTGATGGTCACCTGAAGAATTTGCGAAGCTAGCTTTTTTCCCGGCCAAAATTGCATAGGAATGGCACGTGTCGGCCTTGAGGCCTGGAGGCCCGGGTTCGAACCCTGCCGAGGACACTTCTCCGGTCAGAATTTCTTTCAGGGGTTGTTGGTTTTCGGTCTGATGTGCCCGTAAATTACGTTTTTTTGTGTGAAATTTCTCAAAAGCTCGCTTTTGAGTCTCCGAGTCTGGGTAAACGGAGCCTGGGGTCTTCCCCCCGTGTACGGGGTTGGCGCCGATCTTGCCACCACAGGCCGAACTTACTACCACACGCCTAACTTAGCATTACCGGAACTTAGCATAGCCAGAACACCAGAACTCAACATCCCCGGGTACTGGTGCGCCGACTTAGCAACACCAGAACTAGCATCGCCCGAATCGGCTTGTGGAACTTCACTGTTGCAGTGTTCTGTTTTAACAGTAAATTGGTCTCGCCACGCAAGGCCAGACTGACTGTGTGAGAAGTGTTAAATGAAGAAAACCTCAACTAATTAGGCGCAACATTAAGCCGCCTTTTTTGCCCGACAGCTCTGGCAGGAACACGAAGTACTTTCAACCTTGCGATACAGGAACTTCCCTTGCTAGGTATGCCTCACAAGTAATTCAAATCGTAAATTAATACCGGGCACGTCAAGGACCGGTACATCTCTCAGTGCGGCTCGTGTGGTTCAAGACGAGTAGGCAGACCAACCTGCTGGCATCTCTTCCCTTCTTCACTTCTGATCGTGGGAAAGCAAATAGAAGACCTGGTCTATAGACACCCCCCCTAACTTTTAACGACACCAACACCGACAGTCTTGCAGCCGTCGAGTATAGCGACGAATTCGAATCATTTTTTGACGTGCACCAGACGTATCTGAATTCGATCAAGTCGCTGAAGTTCGTAGACTTTCAAACGCCGCACTCAGCAAGTGACACACAGAAGATTGACGAGAGTTCAGCTGCCCCGGAAACCGATGTTCCGTCATAAAAGCCGCCAGACGATGCAGGGGAGTACTCCGGGCACTGCTTAGGACGAGTGGTCTTCCCTCGATCTTTCGCCTTGCTTACTGGGTGTATCTCCTGTTCTGGCGCCATGACGACTACTGCGACACAAGGTTGGACAGCTATGGTAGTGAGAAGTGAGAAAGACAAAATCGGCTGGCTAATCCTTGAGACGCTTGGCTCACCGGTTCTGCTTGACTTTGTAGTTGTTTTGGATCTTCGGCTGAGTCAGCTCGATTGAAATTGAACTGACATACGCGAATCCATCGTCTCATACTTGGCACACATGGAGCTGGTCACACCTGTTGATCCTTCGTTACACTTGTCGATTCTGAACAATGGCGATACTTGTCTCGCATAGATTTTAGTCATTTGCGCGTCACACAAGACACGCACGTGGTTCTTTGGTCAAAGATCTTGATTACAATCCAAGTGACCCCTGGTCACACATGGATCCTAATCATTTTTCTCTGACCCGGGTCAGAGTTCCTGACAGTATCGGGTGAATCCAGCGAAACCGCACCAGCCCTCAACTCTCGTCGGAAGGGGACGGCGTGCTCTGTTCCGTTCGACTATGAGCGACTGCGAGTGCACAGGTGTCGCTCCTGTGTTTTTTGATAGTTCTCTGGCACCAACAAGCTCTTTTCTGAAATGCAGTTGCAGAGCAAGCTTGTTGTTTTCTCTAGATGTTGGTGTGAAAAGTGTGGTTGGCAGGAAGATGAGACAGCAAGATGTGGGTTGTTTTGCGATCCACCGTCTCAATCACTCGACTTCTTCATCTTGCCCTGTTCAAATACAATACGTTGCTTCTCGAGCTTTCGTTTGTGAGGCCCGGATGACGACCCTGACACCAAATCGATCTATTACAGGGGTCTTTTTTGGCTAGTCAAGCGAGGAAAGAGTGAAAGAGTACGAACATAAGAAGAGAATGAGTGTAAAAGAACGACGAGGTAGTACTAGTACAGAGTACGTACAGAAGAAGAGGATGAGTGTAAAAGAACGACGAGGTAGTACAAACTACCAGACCGACAGAGACCACCGCAAGTTTTCTTGCCTAGTAGCAACGACCAGCATTCACGAAGTTCAGGATGTAGTGCTTCAATCGAGCATCAAAACCCCTGTCGCGGGAATTGACTCCCTGATGTTCGGAAAGTTTCCTCGGCGAGATCCGAACCCAGAACCCGGAGGTCAGCAACGTCGTGCACTAGCGACCGCGCCACGCCACGTCCGGGGGCACACCTGGTAGCGGTCAGGGCGCCAGATTGATAACCTGAGGGTCGCTGGTTCGATTCCCTGGCTGGCCAACTTCTCCAGGCGTTTGGGGATGAACTCCCAGATGAAAGCTCTAGTTCACACAGTACTTGTACTGCTAGCGGAAATTGCTCCGCAGTAAAGGATGGCTTCCATACTTGTTTGTATGGTCTCCCAACCATCCCCATCAGGGGACCTCAGAGGAGTGGAGTAAGGTGCCCTGGTGGCCCGAACTTAAAAAAAAAAAAACGGCATTTTGTTTTGTTACGGCGGAGCCTGCTCGGTCCTTCACGATTGGTTAGTTCCGGTGAACGAGGTCAGGGGTTCCTTGTGCCACCTGATTACTTCCTGTGGACTAGGAGTTGCTTCCGGGAGTCCAGGCGTCGGAAGTCTTCTCGACTTCGTGGGTGAAGTCTAGTCTAAAGTATTGCGGTACGCGGCGCTAGGACAAGTCCAGTTGCTTAGGCTCCGGCGTTTGCAACCTGAATCTTTTCGTGTCTAACAAATGCAATTTGTCAAGAACAAAAACAGATCGATGGCAGCGTACAATCCGCACTCCCGTCAGATGAACAAAACAGGTTTGAAGGAAGTGCGCACAAACAAAGGAAGCACCAGATCCGTTTTTGCCCAGTCCGGCGTTTGCGCGAGCCCCTGCCTGATGCTCAGTCCTGCAAGCCACGCCAGTCTGCCGTTTATGCGAGCCTTGTGTAGCCTGGCCAGATCCAATCGTTCGCGA
Source organism: Diplonema papillatum (assembly GCA_030068145.1). Classification (NCBI taxonomy): domain Eukaryota; phylum Euglenozoa; class Diplonemea; order Diplonemida; family Diplonemidae; genus Diplonema; species Diplonema papillatum. Next base: position 50,363 of record JAPJBO010000805.1, read on the forward strand.
CCAGCCTATCGTGCTGAAGGTCCTCTCCTGATTTGATGTGTGAGGCAAAGTTGGCGTTCTTTCTCGTAAGGGTAATGGGCACTTATTGCCCGCTCAGTCGCTGGCAAGACCTCGCACCGAACCGGCTCAACCGGCTAACAGTTTTCCTGTCGGAAGCTCGCGTGTCTTTTTCCACGCACACGGCGAAGGTACTGTTGCCCACACACGCTGCGGCATCTCTTCGAAGCCCTTTTCCCTGTCTTCCAGTGCCCCCTCTTTACCCTCCCAAAGTTGGCAATCTTGCCCTCCGGAGTAACCAAAGACTCTATGGCGGAGAACATGGCCAAGTCGAGTAGCATCCTGTTCCATGTATAAAACGGGAGTAAAATGTCGTACACGTTCGACATAGTTTCACACAGATTTCTTTCTCTCAGCGGGCCGACTTCGCAGCTCCCCGAGACCTCCCCCTCGTAGAGTCGAAATCCTGGCAGAACAGGGCTTGATTCGCGTTGACCGAGTTCCGCCTGCTTTTCGTACACAATCTTCTCACGGTTTCCGTGTTCTTTACGATGCTGTTCATCGTGTTTGCCCACACGGAGTACTGGTGTTAGGCATTTCCCACCGCTCTTCGTTGTCTTTCCCTTGAGCCAATGCAGTCCTTGAAAGCCCTGTTCAAAATATGACACACTCATATGACAATGAACACGGGCCTGCACGCTTCGGCAGAAGAAGCCTCGCACCCCTGAGAATTGCTGATCCCGCGCCGCGACGATCGCAACAATGAGCGGCCCGATCGCAATCGCTTTCAGCTGTGTGCAGTACTCTTCTCCGTTGTACTGCCTTTCTGAGAGTACGGCTCCAGGACCTGCTGGCTTGGATTGCAGAACGAGACATTATGCAGGTTTTGTTTCTTTTTGTGGGAATCAGGCATGCTGCCCGCAGCGTTGCTCCGTTGCTACGTGCCTGTTCCTTGGCTTGCTGTATGGCGGGGGTGACAACGCTTTGGGTTGCGTGCGCTGGTTAGGTGTGGGACGCGCACGTTGCTGGGCAAGATGCATAGGTTGGCGGCTGTTCAGGTTCTTGCTCAGGCAGGGGACGTCGCACAAGTTGGTTGCAAGGTGCGGGTTGCTGCACCGGCTCGTGGTTCTCCGGGGCAAGTGGCTCAACGAGGATGACGGCGCTGTTGTCGCTGTCACTGGAGCGTCTCTTACTCCTTGACACAGCCAAGTCAGTGGTCGCCCTCCGCGCACTTGCTTAAGTGCAACTTCCTTCGTTCTGCGTTGGAGCTTTGGCCGAACTCCCCTCCGCAGCTGTTGCATGAGAGCTTCGCTTCGTCGTCGCTGAAGCATTCGCTTGTTCAGCATCGAGATCGCGGCATTGTTTTCGTTACAGTTTCCTCCTTTCTGTGCACACTTTTTTCCAAGGAGTCTTGCATTCATCCTAAATCCGATACTAGAGGTATGCTAATAGCTGTGTCGAGCCAACCCCACTTTTTCGGGGGTCCGCGGGCGAAGCCCGGCAGCACTTTTTTGTAGTGAGATTTAGGAAGTAGTCAATTCCCTCGCTCCGGGTTTTTCTCGACCCGTGATTTGGCACCGGATATTTTGCACACTTCGGGGCTGGAGGCCGGCTGAGGACCTTTTCCCGGTCGAAAACGATATTCGGGGTTTGTTGGTTTTCGGGTCACCGTGGGTAGCTTGACCGTCATCAGTCTGCCAGAACTTTGCTTCTCCGAACTTTGCTTCACCAGAACTTAGCGTCGCCCGAACTTTGCTTCACCAGAACTTAGCGTCGCCCGAACTTAGCTTCGCCCGAACTTTACTGTTACCCGAACTTTAACTGCTGCCTCTAGTCTCGCTTTGGGCGACGCATGTTGATGCATCCAAGGACTTGCAGGAGTTTTGCATTTTCCATTGTGTATCCTTTTTCTGCTGTGACGACCAGGTTTCGATGCCTCAACAACGATGTCCGCCTACGGTGTGCATATGAGTGAAACCGTCTTTTTTCGGAGGCCCTAGGGGGAAATAACTATTTTTTACCGGGAAACAAGAGTGCTTTTTTCCCCCCGAGGGCTGTTTTCGCCCGAGGGCGTCAGCCCGAGGGCGAAAACAGCCCGAGGGGGAAAAGTTGGCCCGAAAAAATGTTTTCCCCGAGGGCGAAGCCCGAGGGGAAAACATTTCTTGAGGGCCAACACACTCTTTTTCCCGGTAAAACGTGATTTTTTTTCCGGGTGTGTACGTTTTTTTCCCGACCACAGCGCAAAGCAAGAAACGTCACCAGATCTAAGCATGTGTGCAGGCAAATAACGACTAATGTGGGGATGTGAAAGTCTATGGGCACACATACACACGCCCACATACACGCACACACCATGACTACAAGTGCTGTGCACTCGTCTCTGCTACTGCAGGGCGAGCGCGTTCCTTTTCACCACGACTCATGCTTGATGACACAGAATTGGATGAGAAGCTCTTGCTATGGCGCTCTGTCAACAGATTTTCGTGGGTGCTGTCACTTTTGGACATCTGTTGCCTGCAGGTTGCCTTTAGGAAAGTCCGAAAAATGGCGCTTTGTTTCCGGGAAAAAAAGTACAACCCCTGCTGCAGGACAGGAGTATTTCATCAAAAATCATGCTTGATGACGCAGAGCAGGACCAGCAGCTCTTGGCATGGCGCTCTGTCGGCAGTTTTTCGTGGTTTCCATCGTTTTTAGACACCTATTGGCTGTAATTTGCCTTTAAGAATATCCGGGAAATCGTGCTTTTTTGCCGGGAAAGCATTTTTTACCATCCCGGGAACCATGGACCGATACATGGGGAGGAGGGAAAAAAAGTACACACCCGGAAAAAATAACTATTTATTCTCGAGAGAAAGGTAAAGGGGGGTCGAACAATAACAGTTATTTGACACACGTCTGGTTGTCTAAAACACTCCCACAATTTGATCCTGCTACTGTTCGGCTACCCGGAACTTTTGTTATTATTCGACAAATCGAATAATAGCACAGTGTTATACCCCCCCCCCCCCCCTTTAGTTTACTGCCTGTCACCTGACTTTTCCGCATCTCTCTAGGGCTACTTTTCTGCACTACAGACGGACTTTTCTGCACTACAGACGGACGGAGGCTCCCAGAAGGTCTTGTCGATCAGGTTGGACGAGGCGTCGAAAATCGCGAAGAGGGCGGGCAAGTTGCCCCTGCCGCAGGAGAAAAAGGAGAGGATTCACGCTTCGGTCGTGATCCCGAAGGCGATGTACGGGGTGGAGGTACAGGGGCCGGAGAAGAAGCAGCTCGCACAGTTGACAGCTGCAATTGAAAGGGGACTTGCAGGTAGGGATAGGCGGGGTCGATGCGCCGCGATTAGCCTCTCGCTCGTGAGGAAGGGTCACTTGGTGGATCCACCGGTGGCCGTGCACTACCGACGAGTCATGACGTGGATGGCACTGATGAGGAATTCGGAGAGGTGCAGGGCGCACATGCAAGCGGCGGCCCGCGTCTTTCCCTGCCCGAGCACCTCGGGGCCGGTACACTTGCTTGACGGGACGTTAGAGGCCATGAAGTGGCAAAGGACGGGTCCGTGGTCGATCCGAATTCCCGACGACCATACAGACGAAACGGAGACGGGCGACGGGCGAGGGAAGGACGTCGATCTGAGGACACTGGGCGACCTCCAGGAGCTGGGCACCTGGCGCGCGAAGCCCTGAGGCTCTGGCAATGGCGGAACATCGACAGGAAGGATTGGCGAGGGCGTGGACCGCAACGCAACGTTGCGACTGCTGGAAGTAGGGCGCGGGAAAGGGGAGGCTAGGGAAGAGCGCGGAGCGACTGCCGTCAACCTTAGCGCGTATGAACGAGGTGTGCTCAGGCACATCATGGCGGATGCAGTGCTGCCGCAGACGCGGCTGCACCAACGGAAGATGCAGCCGAGCGCAACGTGCAAGTCAGGAGGACGAGGACCACCTACACATGTGGTGGCGATGTGAAGAGTGGGACGACGTATGCGGTAACCGCGCTAGAATGGCAGGAATGGCCGAAGTGTATGTCCGTTTGCGGGATCAAACCGAAGAAGAGAGAACAGGAGGTGAAGGAGCAGGGGCATGGGTCTGCAGGGGCTTGACGCGCCAACTAGTCAACATTGTGCAGGGCATGATGGTCCAGATCACCCTGGAGAGGCAGAGGAGGGACAAGAAGCCGGTGCAGCGGGAAAACGACGAACGAGGGCTTGCATATCCTTGGGAGTGGGCGCCGCAGGAGACGGAAGTGATCCAGAATTCACTGGCGGAATACATGGCCAAAAACTGGAAGCATGGAAGGGCGCTATACTTAGCGCTGGCGCATTGGCTGGAGAGTTTGCGTTGGGCCAAGAGCGAGGAAGAGATGGCGGTGACGTTCATAGAACTCGCCGTCGACTTTGAAGTCGAATCCGGAATGGACCTGCCGCGACGCGGACAGAAGGCGGTTGGACCGGAAGACGCAGAGGACGGAAAGGAGGACGCAGGCCAGAAAGAGGAGCTGCGCTCGCGGGGAAAATGAGGACGCTGTTGGGGATGCTCAAGACGCTCCAAGGAACCCACGATGGGGAGCTTTTGCCGGCAAGAAAGAAATCAATAGGTTGGCTTCGGCGGCTCGGTGCGTCAGGACGGTGGACGGAGGGTCTGGAGAGGCGCTGTATCCTGGGCAGAGATACCCTGCAAGCGCTGCGAGGGCTCGAGGTGTCGGCAGGAGAGTACACGAAGGCAGAACACGGAAAGGTACAAGCAGAGCGCAGGGAAGACGGGGAGCGACTAGGAAAGTTCGATTTCAAAAAGTGGTACCCATCGGACGAGGAAAGGGGGCGACGGGCCCAGAAGTGGTTCACCTTAGCGGAACAGGAGAGTCAGGCGGGACGAGGAGGGAGGAGCTCGAAGAGGAACAACACCCAGGGCAAGGAAGTGTCACGAGGCGCGCCGAGGCAGAGGGCGCGAGCCAGGATACGAAGGCGGGGCAGCGCACACGAGGCCGGCCGGCTCTGAAGAGACCCGCGCCGCAAGCGGCGCGGGCAGCACAGAGTGCCAGGGCAACGTAAGAAGGAAGTCGAGGAGATTCAAATAGCACAGCAGGATGCCCGAGCCGAGGCGGCCGACGGACCACAGAGGCAAAAGGCAGAACAGGAAAGGCGGGCGCGGTCGGTACGAGAAGCGACAATCGCGGATACGGTAGCGAGTACAGAGCAGTCGACGCGCAGACGAGCAGCAAAGCGGCCCGCGGTGGCACAGACCGAAGAAGCCCGTGAGGCAGGGAGTGAAGACGAAGTGATGCAAGACGAAGGGGAAGCGCGAAGCGACCAGCCCGGACGGACCAACAAGACGCAAGACCAGGCGACCAAGAGAAGGAGGGACGCGACCCAGAGACCCGGGCTAAGTAGTCTGGAACTAGTGTGATGGACCTTTCTTCGGAGGGGCTCACGCACTCAAAGATAGACTTATATGCACTATGCGCTACAGACGGACTTTTCTGCACTCGTGACTTTTGTGTTTTCTAGGTGCACAAACGGGGGGAAGGGCAGGAAACACAAGTGTGGGTCATTCTGGACCGCTCCGAGGCGCTTTTGATGATGTCTAAAGGAGAAAAGGAAGGTGACGAGGGAACGCCAGCGGCACTAGTCATCAGACCCTGGAAATGGAAGTTTGCGTTGCTGGTGCGCTGCCAAGATTGAGGGCGGAGCCCGAGCCCATGGTGATGTTGTACACCACACTAGTGGTGGCAAGACCAGCAGACGGAACAGCCTGCGATGGAAGGCAGCAACGGGAGCTGCGATTCGCTCTTACCCTCCTCTTTGTGTGCATGAATCCAATGAGTTCCTCGTACCTCTTTTCGTACTTGCCCCTGCTAGCCTCCGCTAGTAGGTCTCCATGAGCAAGTTGCGCCACGACATCCTTTTCGCTTTCGGCATCCCCCACCTGGTGTGCAAGTAGCCCTCTCGTGATGCAGAAAAGTCAGTGGACCGGCAGTAAAGCTATGTTCTTCACTCGAGAACGTCGTTTTCTTGCACTCGGGTTTTCCAGATTGCCACTCGAGCCCTACGGGCTCTCGTGGCAATCTGGAAAACCCTCGTGCAAGAAACGACTTTTCTTCTCTCGTAGAATAAATAGCTATTTCTGCACGTTTTTCCAGTGCCACAAGTGGCCGTAGGCCACCCCCTGACGAGAACTATGCGAGAATTGTCGCAAACCCGCAAACGCGCACTTCCTGACTCGCCAGCCACCACAACTCTGCAATATTGTGGAGCAACAACCGCGAATCGCCTGAAAGGCTCTCTATGCAAGACTGTTGCTGCTGGCCTGTATCCGTCTCTGTTCAGACTGCTGCTTCTTCCAAAAGCACACCGACCGTGTGCAGTTGTGCCTCACACAGCGACAGGAGAGGGCCCAGCACGATGGGCTGGCAAGTGAAGGTCGCAAATGATTGGATCTGGCCAGGCTAAACAAGGTAAGCGCCACCGCTCTAATAGCGAAGAAGATGCAGAAGTATACGCAGGCTCGCCGCACCAGCCGTACGTCCTTACTCGTCCTTTTTCGTCGACAATTTTGAAAAAGCAGCAACCCTACACCCGCCCTCCGACTGAGCATTCGAGGAGCTTAGAATGTACAGGATGGAGGCGCGGGATCAGCTTCGAACGAGCACGATTGGCTCGTTGATGTTGTCAGAAAAGTCTCCTCAGCGGAATCCGAACCCCAGGACTCTTAGATAAAACGTCAGGCTGGCTGGTTTCAAACATGCGGTCAGCCAAAAACCTCGATGCACAGAGCTCGCGTGGAGACAAGAGAGACAGAATGACTCGTGCACGGAAGCATTATGCGCCAAAAAGCAACACACATGCTGTGCAAAGTCGAACCAACTTGCGGACTGTGACTACAGATGACCACGCCGCCCGCAAGGTTCAGCGAGTCTGGAAGGACTACATCAGGCAGCGAAGGCAACAGAGAATGTCTGCTGCCTTGCGTGTAGTCTCTCGTTTTGTGCCAACTTTGCGTCCTTGGTTGCAGAGTGCTGTAAGGTGGAGAAAAGTCATCGGAGCTTTCTCACGTGCAAAGCTGTCTGGCATGCGGCGATTTGCTCTTTGCCGCCTTTCCTTTGCCCGCTCGCTGGCTTGTCTTGTGGCACGATTGAGAAGGGGTCAGGTTGGTCGAAAGAACATGCGGTTAGATTGGATGGCCAGAGAAGAGTTACAGCTGCTTGACCGGCATGAGAGACTTCAAAGAGCCTATCTGCAACGAAACGAAACGTGCGAAAGCAACCACAACGCTCGAGGGGTCACTGCGTTTCTTGGTCGAACAAGAATGAAAACCCAGTCTGCGAGCGAGTCTATCTGCAGTTCGACAGAAGTTTCCAGGTACGAGCATCTGGAGTGGGAGGTCGCAGCATACGTCCACCTACGCTGCAGAGAAAAGAAGGAGCGCCTTTGGTTGGTTAAGCAGTGGGCCAACACCTTTTGCGGCATGGTTCAGTCGTATCAAGCCGTCTGCTCCCTCTGTGCCACAATTCCCTCTGTGTGGGTGCATGACTTGGCAGCGTGTCACCTGGCTCCCGAAATAGGGCACTTCCAAGGTATCATTTTTGCTCTGGCTGGTGGCATGCGTCAAGAGGCTGATTCGAGGGCCGAAATGCTGCAGAAAGAAGAGATCCGACGCTCACAAATTCAGACCTGGCTCCTTCTGCGTAAGAACACAGTTTTGGAGCGATATTCTGATCACTGTTTGGATGATATGAAGATCCTGCCACACTCGAATGCCGACCAACACCAAGTGGCATCCCCACCGAGTAATGCCAACTACAACGTCCCTCCCTTTGTAGCATCAGCCCGGTTGATGGCGGCCAAGAAAGCTGCCTTGTGGGGGCTTTCTCAGGAGGCAGTGTGGCATGCTCTGCGACCGTTGCCTAAGACAGTACGTGTTCGATTCTCCTTAAAATCAGCATCTCGGGATTTGCGGCCAAGCCGCAACAAGCCCATGTATTCACCGGCCGCGGTTGTGTGGGAAAATAAACAGCACCTTGATCGCTTAGTCGACACCTGGATGAAGTTGCACTACAATCAGCAAGTGGATCCACCAGTTATTACAGTGCATCCCCCATACAGCTCACGACAAGCAGGTTCTTGTCCTCGTAGGCAGGGGTGTCCATAGGGGTTGCTTCATCTTGCAACAAGGCTCTGACACGCCCGCTCTATTTCACCGTGCACTTCAGCACGAGAAAGCAAAAAGGCTCACCGCTTCCGCAGTTAGTCTATTTAGCTACTTTGTCAAAGAATGAAAAAACCTGGCTGTTACTTTACTTTTTCGCGATGGACTTCTGCTTTCTTCCCGTAGTTTCAACACGGCCTTGAACACTCGACAACTGACTCCTTGCGTAAAAGAGCAGCTGCGCTAGACTGTGAGTTAGCATGCAGAGAAACTGTGGCGTTCAGCCACCTTAGCCGAAGAGAACAATTCGACGCAGTTTTTAGGAGAGTCCTTTCCGCAAGCTGGGTTGAAATGAGCAACTAATTGCTCCTCTTACCCTGTTGCATTCTTTGTCCGGAAAGTACTTTTAGGATTGTGTGAGTCACTTATCTTCCCTAACCAGGTGTGCAATGCAAACCAAATGCTCGTCCCTGCTTGGACTCTTTGCCGCCTTGCTCGTGCATGATGCGGCTGGAGACGCTGAATTCGACTGCATGGCAAAGGAATATGCATACGAATTCGCACAACAGCTACAAGGCTGGCGCGGTGCCGTTGCTATGAAGGAAGTATTCGACTCGCTCGAGCTTGCGTCAGAATGTGGGATGACTTTCAACAGTTCGACCTTCACATATGCGAAGAAAGTTCCAGCATTTGAAGTCACGGCCAATATTGTGCACCACGTGTGCCCTGTGCGTGGGTCTGACGACGTTAACACAAGAGGCAGGGGTTCAGAAAAGCTTCCGTTTGAGACAATCCAAGCAGCAGTGGACTCGATCAGGCGCCTTCGTGCACACGGAACAGGCAAAGAGAAAGAGCCTGCGACGGTGGTCCTCCGAGAAGGTAAGCACAGGCTGCGTGAGACGCTCAACCTGACCGTCAAGGACTCTTTCCTTACGATTCAAAACTACGCAGGCGAGGTGCCCACAATTTCTGGCACAGTGCCCCTGAGAACTTCGTGGGTGCCCGAAACGAATTTACCAGGCAACGCATACTCCACCCAGCTATCAGATGACGCCCCGCGTATCCTTGCTCTCCGAGTAAACCACACCCAACGTGGCTTTAAAGCCACCTTTCCGAACCGCAACCCGGAACTTTCCCTGTTCCCGGACGGTTGGGTGACAAATGACACAAACGGCCGCTGGTATTGGAATGCCCCGAAGCCACCGAAGACAAAACAGGTGTTCGTTCACAACGACAGCCCGCTGATCGAGGAGAAGGTAACGTACAAGGACTACGCATCAGGTGTCAACGGTACCTGTGAGATCTTCACTCCCCCTGTGTCTTTCTTCTGTAGCAAAAGTCCTGCAGACGGGCATGGGGCACCCCTGTTCATGGTCCCTGGGGGCATCCAAGTGAACGACAGTGTTGGTCTCAAAAAGTACCAGAACACGGAGAAAGCGGTATTTCAGGTATGGCGCCCAGGGCACTGGAATTCGCTGATGTTCAACGTCGAGTCCTACGACATGGCAACAAACAACTTCTCGTATGGCATCGGCGGGTTCCAAGGAGCTCAGGGATCAGCAACAGGTACAATTTTTTCTGGGTTCACAACATGCAGCTTCGCCTCCGTGCAACGACGAGAGAAAAGGTCGTTGGGGCAGCAGCTGATCCGGCCGGGAGGCACAGGGTTTGCAACAACGGCAGGTTATTTCGGCCGGAAAAAAGATTATGAAAAAAACTGATAGTCCGCCGGCTGACTTTTAGAAGGCCGGCCGATCAGACCAATTCATATCTTCCTGGAGACAGTATTTGTTACGAGAAGTGGGACCCAGTGGAAGTACCGCGAGCTAAGGACCGTCACAGCCGCAGTCGAGCCGACAGCAAAGCAGCAGAAAGTCCAGACTGTAGTGAATCTGGCGAAACGTAGTGTAAGCAGTACCTCCCTGAATACCAGTTCAACCTATGCTGCAACGTTGGGATGCCATGTCCTACCAGAAGGTTTAACTTAATAGTTGTCGGTTATCAACCCTCCCTGCTCCGCTCCTGCTCCTGTGTTTGGATTTTCTGCTACTGCTGATCTGGCCTGATGCTGCGCTCCGAGCTTCCCTGTCAAGGGCTTGTTTCCGGCTCTTTTGCGCTCTTGAATCCTATGACTTGGGATTTCCTGCTTGCCCGCTCGCTCCTGGGTTCCCTTCTCCGTTAAGGGGGAGACCTTGTTGACATCCCGTGCCGCTCTCTTCCTTTTGCGCGGTTCCTGGGCTGATTTTGGAGGAAAGGGCTGAAGAGAAGGGGGGCCTTGGCGTGTCTTCTGCGTCGGCCTCCTGCCGCGCTCGCAGCCTCTTTTGCTCCGCGTCCTTTCTGCGTACCTCTGCAAGGCGCTCTGCCTCGGCCGCCTCCCGCTCTCGTCGATCTTGCAGATCAGCCCGCGGCTGTCGCTTGCGTGGCCTCTCGCCGGGCCAGCACCTGCGGGCCTCCGCCCTCTACTGCTCCGCCTCGGCGTGAAGAAGTGTGCAGCGGCCTCAGCCTCCTGCGCTGCCGCTGCCCGGCCTCCCTCTCCTGCGCGTCTGCGAGGGGGCCGCATCCTTCGGTGCGGGGGCTTGAGTCCGTCGATGAGCTGCACGCTCGCCACCCACGCGGTCCAAACGGTGTTGTACCCCGCCTCGAGCTCCTGCAAAAGCTCCGTCCGGTACAGGTTGGGCAATTTGAGTGGCCGCCCTGCGCTCCCGACACCATCGCGTCCCCGGCCAACGGGGATACCGGGTGAAGCCCCCCCTTCCTTTGCACCCGTCCCGACCTCACGATGGGGGTGCCTGCGTGTTGCCCCCCCCAAAAAAAAAACGGAAGCGGCCCCCTTGCTGCCGGTTGCGTTCCCAAATGGAGGGCGTGCCCTTTTTTCATCTGCACCTGCGGCGAATGCGCGAACACAGCTCCGATCGCTCTTTTCTACATTTTTTGACACCAGGTTTTCCCGGTGTTTGACACCGGGACACCAGGTTTATGAAGTCCCCTGGGCCAAACCATGTAGCAGTGTACAGAGATTTGCAGAGTCTCCCCTGTGGCAGCTTAGGCTCATGTCTTCTTCACATCTTGCGGGTTTGGGTTTGCGGGTTTGCTGACCTCTTTTTTGCAGATGGTCACAACAAGTCGAAGCAGAAACAACAAATAACCCAACAGGAGCGGAGTGGTACATAGAAGATGTTTTCGAAGAGCTGGACAGCTCGCAGGAGTACTACTACAACGAGACAGAGCGCAAACTTTACTACGTTTACAATGCAACAAATGGTACCCCCCCACCGGCTGATCTTCCATTTGATGCTGTCGTGCTCGAAACACTGATCTCTCTTGTAGGCACCCAGAAGGACCCAGTCCAGCAGGTTGTTTTGCAGGGGATCACAATAGCGGATGCTGGACCAACGTACATGTCCCCTCATGGTGTTCCAAGTGGTGGCGACTGGGCGCTGCAAAGACTGGGTGCAGTATTCATGGAAGGGACTAGCGATTGCGCTATCCGCGAGTCGCTATTGACGAAGCTCGACGGCAACGGAGTGATGGTGTCCGGCTACACACGAGGGCTGGTGATTGAAAACAACGAGTTGTCGTGGATAGGCGACAGCCCGATGGCTTCGTGGGGGTACACGCGTCCCTTGAACTCGACTGGAAACTACTCGGACTCTGTACTTGCGCAGTACAAGAACGGAATTGACGGAACAGATGGAAACCAACCGATGGGCACACAGGTTACAGGAAACTACGCGCGCGAATTCGGGCACTTTCAAAAGCAATCGAGCTTCTGGTTCCAAGCGATCACAGCTGAGACGAACATAACTGGTAACATCGCGTTCAACATGCCACGTGCGGCCATCAACCTGAACGACGGGTATGGTGGAGGTACAACGCTTGCCTGGAACTTGATCTGGAATACGTGTCGTGAATCGGGTGACCACGGGCCTGTAAACTCCTGGGATCGAATGCCATTTCTTTCCAACACTCTGAATGGGACTGCACAGCTGTATCCAAAGTACAACGAAGTTTATAACAACTTCATTATAGCGAATTACGGAGCTGACACTTCTGTAGACAATGACGACTCGTCGTCATGGTACCAAAGTCATCACAACTTCTTCGTGTATGGTGGGCACAAGTCCAACTGGGACGGAATTAACAAGCACTCATATGAGAACCTCTGTGCCAATGCAAAGGTCTACCAAGACGGCCTCTGCATTCAGATGTGGCAGTTTGTTGTCCCAGGCATCTCAGACACTTACCGCAACAACAAATGCATCCAGGATGCGCCTAACGTGCCAGCGTTCCGGTTCGACAACTGCAACCCTGATGACCTTCCTGGCTCGAACAACAGTGTCTTTGTCTCCGAAAACAACACCATTTACAACCCGAATGCTGGGTCTAATGTCACCGTCCGCTGCGGCGGTAAAGAACTGTCCTTGGCTGAGTGGCAGGCTGCTGGTTACGACATTGGCACCAAGGTCCTGCCTTCGCCCTCGAACGCACAGATCATTGCCTGGGCGAAGGAACTGCTAACCATGTGACACATTTCGATTTTTCTTTCCGGTTAATGGCCTATCCTCACTGCGATGAGCTGCTACGGGAGCACTGGCGCAGCTAGAGGTGAGCGATGGTTCATTCCGAAGGATCTATCCTGAAAGCCAACCCACAGATAAATTTCGTGGCGAGTTATATATAAAAAAAGAAGGGCAAACTACCTTAAATGTCCGGCTATAGTTTCAAATCCCCCTTATATGTCCGACATATTTTCAGAATGCCCCTTACCGACATATTTTGGAAGCCGCAAATATGTCCGACTACTTTCAAACTTCCCCTCATATGTCCGACATGCCCCTTACATGTCCGACATATTTTCAGACTGTCCCTTATATGTCCGACATATTTTCAGAATGCCCCTTAAATGTCCAACATATTTTAAAAATGCCCCTTATATCATACTTTGCATCCTGGCAGAGTCTGGCTGAGTCTCGCCAGAGTCCACCTGAGTCTGGGCGACTCAGGCAGACTCAGGCAAACTCAGGCTGGGCAGTATATATTAGTGTTCGGGTCACTTCAGTGGGGCAGTGGGGGCCAAGAATCACAATCACAATTGCAATCGCAAGGATTAAAACCTAGCCACCTGGAAGGGACTAGCGATCTGGTGCTTTGGGCACCACCTCAAGAACCACATCACAAAGATCACAGGACAGGTGCAAGACAACTTGTAAAGCTTACAGCGCTAGGTATATGAAATTACCTATCCTCAACGAACCGCGATTTCTGCGGTCAGCGTTAAGTCTAGGTAATTGCCTGTAGGTGGGCACTGGACCAGCTTTAGGGTCCCAATTTCAGGTGTTCAAGTTTCGTTTGCAACACTCAAATTTTGTCTGGAAAGGAGCACTTTGGATTTCAGTGTGTGGGGTCCCAATTTGTTGTCTGATACCCCATGCACATCTGCAAGCTTGCCAGAACCTCAGAAACCAACCACTGAAGTAACCAGGTGCAGTAGTTCAGTACCAGTACAGTAGTTCAACAGTGCAGCCCGCCCAGCCTGAGTTTGCCTGAGTCCACACTGAGTCTGGTTGAGTCGCACTGACTCAGGCTCGACTCAGGCTGAACTCAGGCTCGACTCAGGCTCGACTCAGGCTCGACTCAGGCTCGACTCAGGCTCGACTCAGTCTGAGTATTTCTTCCCGGAGGGGAGTATTTCTCGCCAGACTCAGCCAGGATGCAAAGCATGTTATATGTCCGGCATATTTTCAGAACGTCCCTTCTATGTCCGACATATTTTCAAAACGCCCCTTATATGTCCAGCATATTTTCAGAATGTCCCTTATATGTCCAACATATTTTCGAACTTACCCTCATATGTCCGACATATTTTCAAGTAGTCCTTACATGTTGGGATACTATTCATCCAGTCCCTGTCCTTCGACGGGACTCCCGTGTCGTTACTCGGAAAAGAAGCCCCACACCTCTTTCGTGAGGGCCTGCGTCTGCGCGCGTGGCGTTACTTGACCACACAGAGACAAGGATTTGACGGAATCGAAGGAGGGGTAGACGTACGCGCCATGAATCGGCTTTGGCTGAACCGCGCGACGGACCACAAATTGAGTTCCGCGATCAGTCGATGTATTGTGGGAGCGGTTTACTCACGGGAATGGTGCTACAGCCGAAGGACGTACGCGATCTGCTCGAAGCACCCGAAGCAATGCCCCGAACGCCAGGCGTGGCGCCACACGCATCCGAGGTAGACGAAGAAACGGCGATTCAGGCCGATACACCGCGCCAGCGCGCGCGGGTTCGGGTCGATCATGCAGCCCTCGAAGGCGGTCCGATGCGTCCTCCCGACTTGGAGGCACCGACAGGAGAGGGGAAAAAGGCAGTCGTAATCGGTCAAAAGGACCTTCGACCCCCACACCTGGGGTTTGATGAGAGCGAACCGGAAGAAGAAGAAGCGCCTGAGGAACTGAGCCGTTCGAGGGTGGAAGACATCGTGTATGACCCATCGAAATGGGACAACCTGTCGGAAGTCCAGGCGATGCAGCTGATGGATGAGCTTAAGAAGCTCATCCCCAACGAACGTGGCGACGCCAGGGACGCAGCGTCGTCGGTGGTGGGCGTGGTTCAGCTGATGCTGGACCATGGCACCTGGGAAGAAATCGCATCGCGCCTCTTGGATTTGCTGCTATTCTTGCAATTCCGCACGAGACATGGTCTGGATGCCGCTATGGCGTACCAGTCGAAGATGGCGCGCGAACGGGGGATCCCGCGAGCGCGGAAGGCGGCGATGGACGCTGCGGACGCGACGGCGAAAAGGAAGCGCGCCCCGGACGGCATAGAGGGATCGAAGAGGCCCCGGTGGCAGCAGTTTCGGCCAACCCCGGTCCGGGGTTTTCGCCCTCGCACAACGCGAGGATTTCGGAAATGAAGGGGACGGGTGTGAACCCGTCCAGTGCGCACAAGACCGGAGAGCCGATGAAAGGCCAGGGCGGTGTGCGGCAGTCCCACCCCAGAACGAGTACGCACAAGACCGGAGAGCCATTTCATGGCCAGGGCGGTGTGCGGAAATTTCACCCTACGGCGAGTACGCACAAGACCGGAGAGCCAATACAAGGCCAGGGCGGTGTGCGGAAGTTTCTTCCCACTACAAATACGCACAAGACCGGCGAGCCAATACAAGGCCAGGGCGGTGTGCGGCAGTTCCACCCCAAAACGAGTACGCACAAGACCGGAGAGCCATTACATGGCCAGGGCGGTGTGCGGAAACTTCACCCTACGATGAGTACGCACAAGACCGGAGCGCCATTACATGGCCAGGGCGGTGTGCGGAAACTTCACCCTACGATGAGTACGCACAAGACCGGAGCGCCAATACAAGGCCAGGGCGGTGTGCGGAAGATTCGACCCAAGACAAGTACGCACAAGACCGGAGAGCCATTACAAGGCCAGGGCGGTGTGCGGAAGATTCGGCCTACGACAAGTACGCACAAGACCGGAGAGCCGATTCAAGGCCAGGGCGGTGTGCGGAAATTCACCCCAACGAGAAGAGAGATACGGGCGAGCGTGCGACCCGTTCCCAGACCGCACCTCGGGTCGACGCGGAAGCAGGTCGAGACGAAGATCTTTTCGATTCGCGATGGGAAACGTTTGGGAGAAGAGATCAAGAAGTTGATCCCTTGGCAAGACGCTCCACAATATGCAGTGGGGCCACAGTTGTCGGCGGAGAGAGGCAGCTCCGAAGCTTCGAAGAATTCGCGGCCAAGGAGCCGAATACAGTTCTGGACGAGGCGATACTAAAATTCGTCTGGAGCAACCTCGGGTCGACGTCGCCTCTGACGGCTGCCACATACATCGAGCGCCTTTGTCGGGAACTGCACGACAGGGGCGTACGTGGTCAGAAAACAGAACGGCTCATGAGCACGAAAAAAGCCCTGAGAAGGATGGGATCGTTGCTGAGAGCTGCACTAGACGAAGGGGCACAGATCGTCTGAAACGCAACTCTCCTGCGGCCAGCGTGCTTGCCCACCATCTCACGGATGCTCGAAGATCGACACCTAACTTGAACCCTGCAAAAGTCGATGACGCATTGGAGCGCCTGTAGATCGGCTGGAGTGGCACGCGGCCAATCCTGCCGAAGAGCGCCGAAGTCGCGGAGGCGAGCTTACCTGCCAACGACGCAGCCTCACCCGGCGACAAGGAATCGCGGCTCAGGATTCCCTCCAGCATGTGAATGAGCCCCTGCCTCCTGGGCCCTGAGATTCCGACCTCACTGCTTCCGTTTTGATGGTAAACATCAAGCCGAGATGGCGAAAGTAGTTGTTTGCCGACGTCTTCTCCTCGTTGAATGACGTCCGAAGAATGTCCTGGAGAAGTTCCAGGACGTCAGTCAGCGCCCGATCGTCCGAGGCCAGGGTCGGGGCGGCGAAGTCGTCGTAATACTGGCACAACGGAAGCCGGAGCCCGCGGCGGACCAACCTCGCCAGGATCCTTGCGAAAGCGTTGTAGTGCACAACAGCCGCTGTCTCGCCGAAGGATAGCCGCTCCATCCGGAAGTACGCCACCTCACCATCCTCAGGGTTCTCCACGACGACGCACCTGCACAGCCTGTCGTTCCTGGCGCGCAACTGGCGGTACGCGTCCTTGTGGTCCAGACCCACAGACCGGAACGTGGCGGCGGGGTCGTCCGAAAGCCACCCGCCTGGCCACCTCCACGTACACATCCGTCGTGTCCAACTTCACCGGCGTCGACATGTGGACGGACTTGTTCACCAGTGCCATGCGACCATCGTCGCAGGCCCGCTCCTTGATGCGGGAGCCCTCGTCGTCAAACTTCACTTGGCGAATCAGGAACCTCCTGAGATAGACGGCGTTAGCTGGGGGACGAACCGCTACCATATAACCGGCAGCAACCTCCTTCTGCACGGAGCGCCATATCGCCAGCCTGTTATCCTTGGAGTCGGAACGGATGGCCCGCACCGACCTCGCTAGAACGTCGCCCTGACGCCGGACCAACTCCTCCTCTGTCATCTCAGGTGCCCCGGGGGGTCCCGGAGTGTAGAGCCCTCCGTACCCGACCACGCCTGACATGGGGCAACCCGTCTTCAGGTGGAACAGGAGATCGTCAGCGCCTGAGATGCGCAGGTCGCGAAGCATCTCGCCGAGTAGTTCGACGTGACAAGGATCTCCTTCGTGGGGCGACAGCTCGTCAGACCTCTTCCTCCAGCGAGCCAAGAACTGTGAGCGCATACGCTGCGCCTCATGAACCGGTGTTGCCGAGGAACAACTGATTGCGGCCTCCACTTCGCCATCGAGCTGGGGCATCTCCTTCACCGCTGGCATGGCGTCGAGAGCTTTCTCGGTGAAGGAGTGCCTCTTCAGAACATCCTGAATCTCGCCGGGCGACAGACGGCTGCGTGATGGTGGGATTCCGAAGACGCCCTCTTGCTGATTAACAGAAACGGCAGAGCCGAGTCGGGTATGGTGCCGATGACTCGGCTGATGGTGGTGTGATGGTGGAATTCCGAAGACGCCCTCTTGCTGACTAACAGACACGGCAGAGCCGAGTCGGGTATGGTACCGATGACTCGGCTGATGGTGATGACTTGATTCCTTGATAAGAATGGCCGGGGTCGGTTGATAGGCGTGGGGCAGGGGAAGGCGAAGATGTCATGTCACTTGGGAGTCAATTGCCCGTCTTAGACCTCTTCAGTAAAGCATCTTCTTCGGGCCTTGAGCCGTTCCGCTTACGATCATGCCCGCGGGCTTGGTCCCTCGGCTGAGCTGCCGGTCGTGATCGGGACGGTCCGAGTCGAGCAGTAAGAAGGGACTTGCGTTCTTGCTGTGCTTGGGGAAGGCCCGGGCGCTCCGGAGTCCGCTGCCATCCGACCCGCCTTGCAGCGCCGAAACCCTGCCTTCCCAGAACTGCCCGAGCGACATCATTGACATTCCCTCCTTCCTGGTAGGAATCTGAAGCCATACCTCGCAACGGCCGCCTTGTGTGAAGTCCCCGGAGAAACTCAGCCGGTTCATACAGAGATAAAAAGACACCTCAACACCTGGGCACAATACCTGGAAGCAGAGCCGCGCCTAGGCTCGGGCGCAGGAGCAGGCCAAAAGAGACCACTATCAACCTGGAGGCCCGACTAAAGGAAGCAGGCCAAAAAAGACCACAATCAATCCTATAGCCAGATCCCGTGGGATCTCGTCAGGAGCAGGCCAAAAGAGACCACAATCAACCTGGGAGCCGGCGTGTGCGGGCTTGGGCACAGGAGCAGGCCAAAAGAGACCACAATCAACCTGGAGGCCCGACTAAAGGAAGCAGGCCAAAAGAGACCACAATAAATCCTATTAGCCAGATCCCGTGGGATCCCCTCATCCAATCGCGTGTTCGACGCTGTTTCGAAATAAGGAGGTCAGTTCCGGAAAGCAACAGTTCCCGAAATGAACCAAGCTAGGTAAGAAAAGATTCAGCGTTCCTGTTTGGTAAATTTCGTTCCCTGCCGGGGCTTTACACGAAATTAGCTGACATTAAACTACCAAAAAACAAATTCTTAAATCATTTTGAGGACCTAAAGGTCCCCGATTAGGCCCCTAAGGTCATTTAAATTTGTTCCTAGGCCCCTAAGGTACTTTTCTCTAATAAAAGAAATTGGGGGGGCTCCTAGGGACGAAGTAGGAGCCTTTTTTGAAAGCTTCGTCGAATCGGAACAATGGGCCGGCTGCACCATCCGAATTCGACATTGCAGTGTGGTCTGATGCATCGACTACGGGGTGGGCACATGTGGCTCAGAATGGAAGAAAGACGGGGCCGTGGCGGTCCACGGGATATCTAGCCGAATGGTGGGTGGCGGATTTCCGCCCTCGTGCGCAAGACACAATTTTACTGCAACTGCAGTGCAAGCTGAACCCGGTTCGTGGCTTTTGTCGCGGTAAAGTGGTACAAAGTCTTCAGCTTTCAGATCCGGATACTGAGGTCAAGTTCTGGATACCCGTGTGCAGCATTCGAAAAGGTTTGCGTATCTGGCGTTGGTTAGTCTTTGTTGGGGAAGCTTTTGACCCCCATTTCTCGAAAAGACAGTTTACAACACAACCCCGATAATACTCGTCTTTTCCTGTGTCCGTCTAGCACAGCTGCCGGGGTTCCGAAGACATGTCTTTTATGTCCAGTGCACAACGCAGTTTGATGTGTCAGGGTCGTATACATGTACTTGCTGACCGGGCTTCCGCCTGAGTTCAGCTCCAAAAGGTTGTTTCGAACCGGCAACCTGTGATCCCTTCGATGAGTGCGGACTGGCCTCCTGCTCCGTAGCGCGGCCTTGCGCTCGGTTCAAGTTACTGACTTCAAGGAATCATCCACCCTTGCACGATGCAATGTGGAGGCACCCACATATTGGACCCAAATGTTGGACCCAAACGTTGGACCCAAATGTCGGACCCAAACGTTGGACCCAAACGTTGTATCCAAATGTTGGACCCAAATGTTGGACCCAAATGTTGGACCCAAATGTTGGACCCAAATGTGGACCCCAAGTTTGAACCGAAATGACCGGGATGCGAGGACATTACACCGGACATATAAGGGTAACTTGAAAATATGTCGGACATGTAAGGGTAATCCCGCAAATACGTCGGACATCATCCGCGAAAATATGTCGGACATATAAAGGGCATTTTGAAAATATGTCGGACATATAAGGGAACTGACCCAAAAAAGAATTGTTTTGGTTGAGGATGGGGGTTTCTGTTATCTGTCGTCACCGCACTGCCCAGCCGGCTGCTTGCAGCTTCGATTTTTTGACTCCGAGTCTTCGCCCATTTCGAAGGTACTGGCGCAGATAGTAGTAAAGCTACTCGTGCGGAATTGACACCTTGCCAGTTCTTAACAGAACCCGGATCGACGTCTGCTTCATGTGGTAGCCAAAACAACTGTCTGGATTCTGTTTGTGTTGCTGCTGGGTCACCAACTAACGTTTCTTCGCTTCAATCATCCATACTTGGCCTCAGCAACAGCTATTTATTCACCGAGAGAATCGGTTTCTCGAGGTAAGCTTGTTTTGTTGCCTGTCGCCTGACTTTTCTGTCCTTGAGAGCTACTTTTCTTACGTGCACGGCTGCTTCTCTTACACAGAGCTACTTTTTTTTGCACGCAGAACAGTTTTGGTTTCCAGGCGCATTCGTGGGCAATCCAGGTACTTACATCAAAGTCGCAGTGCCAAGAACAGAGATGGAGAACTAAGCGAACGGAAGAATGATTTGAATGGCAAGGCCTGTGCCATGGAAACATGAGAAGCTGTCTTCCGAGGCGCACATTGCAAGCCGAATGTGATGTCGTACCCGACAGGGGCTTGGCCAGTTGCTGGCGTGGGCTCAACATCTTTCTTGGCCTTCGGCGTCCCACCAGCTCCTGTGTGTAGCTCTCGGACCCCGAAAGGTCAGGTGATGCGGCAGTAGGGGTTAGGGGATGTGAAGGCCAAGAAGATGCCGCCGACAAAGCCCAACTGGCTCGCGGGGATATCCTCGCCTCAACGAGCCGAGACCAGTAGGAAGGAAACTACAACGGGCTCGTGACGTCATATGCAAAGAAGCGGGTGCGAGCCAAGAATCCACGCAGCACCGAAGACGACACCTGTCTCTTCTTCAGGCATCTCCAACTGAGCCCTTGCATCAAGATCATGCGTGCCAACCTTCGCTATCTCTGTTCTGGACACTGAGGTTTCATACGAATGCGACTCCCCCACGATTGCGCGCTTGGAAACCAAAACTGCTATGCATGCAAGACAAGTAGTTCTTGCACACATAACAAGTTAGTTATGTGTGCAAGAAAAGTAGTCATGCGTGTAAGAGACACAGTTAAGCGTGCAAGAAGACTAGCTATGCAGATAAGAAAAGTAACCAACGGCAGTAAATAATCTTTTCCAAGCAGTTCTAGAAAGGTTTTCACGCAGTCCCTACGAAGCAGCCCTCCAGATGCGCTCTTCATCCAGTTCTTCTGGCATTCGGCCCCTTATGCACGTCTAAGGCTCCTACAAACGTTTACCCATGAATCAGGAAACAGAGACTCCTTTTCATCTCTTGCTTCTCTCTTTCTTGTGTGTACCTTTACATTCTTTTCTCTTTGTGTAACAATAGGCGCAAACTTTCTCGACAGTGATCGGACAGTCGGGATGCCGGCGGCGGGTCTCCATGAAGAAGAGAAAAGTAAAGCAAGACCTGCCCCCTGCGCCTGCTGTCTCCGGCTGCTTCGGCAGACGACACAGACTACTACTAGGAGGACGGGTGCACCGGAGGGACGGCCCTCGTTAAGAAGTGCAGGGACGCGGCGAAAGACGCGGGTGTACGGCTGTCTCCGCCCAGGTCTTCAACCCGAGGAAGGTAGGGGACAGGTGTACGAGGCCATGGTCCGAGTCGAGGGAGGCGAGCGCGACAAGCTGCTTGCGGCCTCCGGAAAAGAGGGCGTCTTTTTCCTGACGCTGCAGTATGTAAAAGGGGGGGAAACCCACCAGGTGCGTTGGCTCAAGGAGGGGGCGATGCTCGCGAGGGCGCTAGAACCGCTTCTGGGGGCGGGTACTCGGCCTCGCGTGCTCCCGCGCCCGCCTACGTGTGCGCATGGTTGAGGGGACGCCCATGCCGGCATCACCACCAGACGACGCCGACTATGCTCCGCTGCTGACGCCCGAAGAGGCGCGGGAGGCGCGCTTCGTGGTGACCGGCATGCACGGTTGGGACCTCGCCTCGGACGTGGAGGCAATCTGCCAGAAGGCCGGCTGGCCGTGCAAGCAGGTCACCAGCTTCTGGGCGAAACGGGGCGGCGAGACGAAGGTCGTGGTGAGTGCGGCGGTTGCGCCGCCTTACATCAGGTGTGGGGACCGGCTGGTCCAAATTCGCGCCGAAGCGGACGACGACAGACGCGAACGACGGCCGGCGCCGAGGGAGTGGAAGGCGCCAAAGGGTGCCAGCTACCGATACGTGCTGCGCGGAGCGACGAGTGGCAGCCCCCCAGGCGTGACAGCGGCGGTCGTGCAGCAAGGGGCCGAGGATTCAGCCGCCTGAAGGCAGAGAACGCGGAGCTGAAGCGGGAGCTCGACGCACTGCGAACCGGGCCGGCCGGCGCCGCGTGAGTGAAACAAGGAGCTGCGGGCGGAAAACGCTCGCCTGCGACGAAGGAACGACGAGCTGGACGCAGTGTCATCGATGTCGCTGTCGGACCCGTCGACGCCGGCGAAGTCGCCGGCCTCAAAAGCGAAGCAGAAGAAGAAGGGGAGGAAGTGAAGCGGGCTGTGACCGACGTGTCGCAGCCGGCTGTCAGGATGGAGACAGTACAGCACACGTGTATGTGGGGGGGTGGAGAGGCCAGGCGGATGCCCAGCGGGCCACCCTCCGGAGGGTCGTGTCACGGTTTGGTGGGTCGATCGACCCGCAGCCCGAGGATGGAGCCTGCCAGTTCTCCTCGGTGGCAGCATAGCTGGTGGGGTGGGACGCGCACACCCTGCGGCAGAGCGTCGTGGATGCCATGAGTCGGGACGCTGAGGCCCGCGAATCGTTCGCGCCGGGGCGGTACGGAAGCTGGCCCGCAAACCCGCACTCGGTGGCCCTAGCGGGCCCCCTCGTGAATCCCGAACCTTTGAAAGAAGGCGGCCGTCTTGTCCAGGAAAGGGGGCCTCTCATCTATGGGAGGCCCGACTCGAGCAAGAAGAAGTTGAAACCATTCAAATTGAAACGACAAAAAAGGTAATAAAAACAACTGGAAGAACATGACACCAAAATAAAAGATGGCGGGATGACGAGGTTCAATGACAGTTGTTTTGGCGCCCACCGGAAACAATGAAGTATGCCATTTTTTTTTGTGATTAAGTGAACAGGTGCAGATAGCGGTGTGTGTGCTCAATTCGATGATGGTTTTGACCGATGCATCTGAAGAAACCCTCACAGGAATTCGAAGTTCAGACGAACGACGTTCTTTCGAAGATCGGAACTTCCCCCCCATTTCGACATCAGGAGAGCGGGTACTCATCGCATTGTTGAGAGCTCCTTTGGCAAGGTGGCCCTGTGAACTGCAGAAAACTCTTCAAAGGGATCAAGAGTCACACAAAGGATATTCCTCATCATCCTCCGCTTCTAAGTCCAGACGATGGCTCATTGCTTGTTTGACATGAGGGACAAAAATCTGACCTGCACCTCCTGGTGGTGTTCCTCGGAAACGCGCTGCAAGCGCGGCAGACGCAGGCAGTCTTTGTTGTTTATCCAACTGTCTTTGCCTGATGATTGATCAGGATTCTTTGACAGGTTTGGACAGTTTCCTGTTCAGCCAAACAACACCATTCACGTGTCACGCTGTTCGTTAATTCTGGTGCCAATCCTTGGCCATTGGCTGTCAACCTGGCACCGTTCTGCAGTCCTTCAAACAAAGGTGCTTTGGAGATTTGCAGTCGCTCTAGTACCGCTCTTTGGCGCGGTTCGCCGTCATTCAGGCGCGGCTCTTTGGGCATTTTTGGTCATTCTAGCAGCTCGAGCAGCAGCTAGAGGATAGAACAGCTAGAGGGGCAGCAGATAGAGGAGCAGAAGCAGGAGGAAGAGCTACAGCAAGAGGGAAGAAGGAAGATGAGCAGCAGCTAGAGGATAGAACAGCTAGAGGGGCAGCAGATAGAGGAGCAGAAGCAGGAGGAAGAGCTACAGCAAGAGGGAAGAAGGAAGATGAGCAGCAGCTAGAGGATAGAACAGCTAGAGGGACAGCAGATAGAGGAGCAGAAGCAGGAGGAAGAGCTACAGCAAGAGGGAAGAAGGAAGATGAGCAGGAGCAAGATGAGCAGCAGCTCGAGGAGCAGCAAAGAGGGAAGAAGCAAGATGAGTAGCAGCTAGAGGAGCAGCAGCTAGGATAAAACAGCTAGAGGGGCAACAGAAAGAGGAGCAGAAGCAGGAGGAAGAGCTGCAGCAAGAGAGAAAGAAGCAAGATGAGCAGCAGCTAGAGGATAGAACAGCTAGAGGGGCGGCAGATAGAGGAGCAGAAGCAGGAGGAAGAGCTACAGCAAGAGGGAAGAAGGAAGATGAGCAGGAACAAGATGAGCAGCAGCTCGAGGAGCAGCAGCAAGAGGAAAGAAGCAAGATGAGCAGCAGCTAGAGGATAGAACAGCTAGAGGGGCAGCAGATAGAGGAGCAGATGCAGGAGGAAGAGCTGCAGCAAAAAGAGAGAAAGAAGTAAGATGAGCAGCAGCTAGAGGATAGAACAGCTAGAGGGGCAGCAGATAGAGGAGCAGAAGCAGGAGGAAGAGCTACAGCAAGAGGGAAGAAGGAAGACGAGCAGCAGCTAGAGGATAGAACAGCTAGAGGGGCAGCAGATAGAGGAGCAGAAGCAGGAGGAAGAGCTACAGCAAGAGGGAAGAAGGAAGATGAGCAGCAGCTAGAGGATAGAACAGCTAGAGGGACAGCAGATAGAGGAGCAGAAGCAGGAGGAAGAGCTACAGCAAGAGGGAAGAAGGAAGATGAGCAGGAGCAAGATGAGCAGCAGCTCGAGGAGCAGCAAAGAGGGAAGAAGCAAGATGAGTAGCAGCTAGAGGAGCAGCAGCTAGGATAAAACAGCTAGAGGGGCAACAGAAAGAGGAGCAGAAGCAGGAGGAAGAGCTGCAGCAAGAGAGAAAGAAGCAAGATGAGCAGCAGCTAGAGGATAGAACAGCTAGAGGGGCGGCAGATAGAGGAGCAGAAGCAGGAGGAAGAGCTACAGCAAGAGGGAAGAAGGAAGATGAGCAGCAGCTCGAGGAGCAGCAGCAAGAAGGAAGCAAGATGAGCAACCACTGGAGGCAAGACAGGAGCAGCTAGAGGAGCAGCAGCTAGAGGAGCCGCAAAGAGGGACGAAGCAAGATGAGTGCAGCTGGAGGAGCAACAGCTAGAGGGGCAGCAGATAGAGGAGCAGCAGCAGCTGCATCAACAGGGGAATAAGCAAGATGAGCATCAGCTAGGAGGGGCAGCCAGGGTAACAGCTGGCAGCAGCAGGGGCAGCAGATAGAGAAGCAGAAGATGAGGGGGGAGCGTCAGCAGGAGTCAGGAAGCAGAAACAAACACATACCATTGCCCAAGCACCAACAGCACCAACAGCACCAACAGCACCAACAGCACCAACAGCACAACAGCACCAACAGCACCAACAGCACCAACAGCACCAACAGCACCAACAGCACCAACAGCACCAACAGCACCAACAGCACCAACAGCACCAACAGCACCAACAGCACCAACAGCACCACAGCACCAACAGCAGCAACAGCAGCAACAGCAGCAACAGCATCAACAGCAGCAACAGCATCAACAGCATCAACAGCATCAACAGCATCAACAGCATCAACAGCAGCACCAACAGCACCAACAGCACCAACAGCACCAGCACAGCACCAACAGCACCAACAGCACCAACAGCACCAACAGCACCAACAGCACCTACAGCACCAACAGCACCAACAGCAGCAACAGCAGCAACAGCATCAACAGCATCAACAGCATCAACAGCATCAACAGCATCAACAGCATCAACAGCATCAACAGCATCAACAGCACAACAGCACAACAGCATCAACAGCATCAACAGCATCAACAGCATCAACAGCATCAACAGCATCAACAGCATCAACAGCACAACTACAACAAACAGTGGCAGAACGAAAGGTGTGTTGTTTGCATTGCACTTAGGGTCCAGCTTGCTGCACAAGAAGTCAACAAAGAAACGCAAAGCAATAGATGAAGCAATGAATCGATGAAGCAATATATCGATGAAGCGATGTGCAAAAGGGGGAAGCCACAAGAGTGTGAGTACAGTATGTCGAATTCTTCCTTTAATTTTTTAATTCCCAAATCGGGGGGCACTTGGACTGCCCCTGGATTCTTCAAAGCAGTACCTGTAAGTGAGGTGGTGCTGTGCACAAAAACATTACAAACCTGTGCTGCAAACCCGACCAATCCTGACACCTGAACTGTTATAGGCTATTTCACGGATTTCTGTAGGGGACCCTATTGAATTTTTTTTTTGAATTTTATAAAATTTTTCGACAAAGGTGAATTTTAAACAAGGGGAGCCACAATTAACATTTTGGTAGACATTTTCCACGAAAACCGACCCCCCCCCCCCCAATTTCTGAGATTTTCGGAGTCGATTCCTGCTCTTCGCTTTTTTTCGCAAAATCCGACGGTTCGATTCCTGCTCCTGGCATTTTTTTCGCAAAAATCCCCGCAAACCCGCAAACCCGCACTCGGTGGCCCTAGCGGGCCCCCTCGTGAATCCCGAACCTTTGAAAGAAGGCGGCCGTCTTGTCCAGGAAAGGGGGCCTCTCATCTATGGGAGGCCCGACTCGAGCAAGAAGAAGTTGAAACCATTCAAATTGAAACGACAAAAAAGGTAATAAAAACAACCGGAAGAACATGACACCAAAATAAAAGATGGCGGGGTGACGAGGTTCAATGCCGGTTGTTTTGGCGCCCACCGGAAACAATGAAGTATGCCATTTTTTTTGCGATTAAGGGAACAAGTGCAGAGAGCGGTGTGCGTGCTCAAATTGATGATGGTTTTGACCGATGCATCTGAAGAAACCCTCACAGGAATTCGAAGTACAGACGAACGACGTTCTTTCGAAGATCGGAACTTCTTCCCCATTTCGACATCAGGGGCACTCATCGCATTGTTGAGAGCTCCTTTGGCAAGGTGGCCCTGTGAACTGCAGGAAACTCTTCAAAGGGATCAAGAGTCACACAAAGGATATTCCTCATCATCCTCCGCTTCGAAGTCCAGACGATGGCTCATTGCTTGTTTTTGACATGAGGGACAAAAATCTGACCTGCACCTCCTCGTGGTGTTCCTCGGAAACGCGCTGCAAGCGCGGCCGACGCAGGCAGTCTTTGTTGTTTATCCAACTGTCTTTGCCTGATGATTGATCAGGATTCTTTGACAGGTTTGGACAGTTTCCTGTTCAGCCAAACGATACCATTCACGTGTCACGCTGTTCGTTAATTCTGGTGCCGCTTGCTGGTCATTCATTGGCTGTCATTCTTGGGACGATCTCTGGCGATTGGCAGTCGTTCTGGTGCCAATCCTTGGCCATTGGCTGTCAATCTGGCACCGTTCTGCAGTCATTTGCCGTCCTTCAAACAAAGGTGCTTTGGACATTTGCAGTCGCTCTAGTACCGCTCTTTGGCGGTTCGCTGTCATTCAGGCGCGGCTCTTTGGGCATTTGTGGTCATTCTAGCTCTGTTCTTTGGTCGTTGGCAGTCATTCTGGTGCCGCTTGCTGGTCATTGGCTGTCAGTCTGGCACCGTTCTGCGGTCATTTGCCGTCCCTCAAGCAAGGTGATTTAGACATTTGCAGTCGTTCTCGTACCACTCTGTGGCTGTTCACTGTCATTCTGGTGCCGCTCTTTGGTCATTGGCTGTCATTCCTGGGCGGTCTCCAGCCTGTTGCAGTCGTTCTCGCGCCGCAGTTTGGCCATTTTCAGTCATGCTGGCGCTGCTCTTGGGCAATTTGCAGTCGTTCAAGCGCCGTTCTTTGGACATTTGCAGTCGTTCTAGCGCCGCTCTTTGGCCGACCGCCGTCATTCAGGCTCTATGGGCATTTGTAGTCGTTCTGGCGGCATTCTTTGGTCATTGGGAGTCGTTCTGGCGCCGCTCCTTGGCCATTTGCTGGCATTCTGGCACAGTCGTTCTGGTACCGCTCTATGGCCGTTCACTGTCATTCTGGTACCGCTCGTTGGTCATTGGCTGTCCTTCCTGGGCGATCTCCGGCCAGTTGTAGTCGTTCTCGTTCCGCAGTTTGGCCATTGCAGTCGTTTCAGCGCCGCTCTTGGTCCGTCATTCAGGTGTGGCTCATGGGCATTTGTGGTCATTTTAGCGCCGTTCGTTGGTCATAGGCAGTCATTCTAGTGCCGCTTGCGGGTCATTGGCTGTCATTCTGGGGGCGATCTCTGGCAATCTGCAGTCGTTCTGGCGCATTCCTTGGCCATTGGCTGGCATTCTGGCACAGTCGTTCTGGTACCGCTCTATGGCCGTTCACTGTCATTCTGGTGCCGCTCTTTGGTCATTGGCTGTCCTTCCTGGGCGATCTCTCGTTCTCGTTTGGCCATTGCAGTCGTTCTAGCGCCGCTCTTTGCCCGTTCACTGTCATTCAGGCGTGGCTCATGGGCATTTGTGTAATTCTAACGCTGTTCATTGGTCAATGGCTGTCATTCTTGGGGCAATCCCTGGCGATCTGCAGTCGTTCTGGCGCCGCTCCTTGGACATTGGCTGTCATTCTGGCACCGTTCTGCGGTCATCTGCTGTCCTTGAAGGAAAAAAAGACAGAGTGTTATGGACATTTGCAGTCGTTCTCGTACCGCACTTTGGCCGTTTGCTGTCATTCAGGCATGGCTCTTTGGACATTTGTGGTCTAGCTCCGTTCATCTGTCATCTGTCATTGCCGCCCACAGTTGCAGTCGTTCTCGTGCCGCTGTTTGATTATCGGCCCAATTTGCAGTCGTTCGTTGTGCCGCTCTTTATCATTCAGACGCGACTTCTTGGGGAATTTGAGGTCTTGCTATCGAGCTGTAGCGTGATGAGCAGCAGACAGGAGGAGCAGCAGCTAGAAGATAAAACAGCTAGAGGGGCAGCAAATAGAGGAGCAGAATCAGGAGGAAGAGCTGCAGCAAGATGGGCAGCAGCTAGAGGGGCAGTAGATAGAGGAGGAGCAGCAAGTGGAAGAAGCAAGAGGAGCAGCAGCTAGATGATAGAACTGCTAGAAGGGCAGCAGGTAGAGGAGCAGAAGCAGGAGGAAGAGCTACAGCAAGAGGGAAGAAGGAAGACGAGCCGGAGCAAGATGAGCAGCAGCTCGAGGAGCAGCAGCAAGAGGAAAGAAGCAAGATGAGCAGCAGCTAGAGGCAAGAGAGGAGCAGCAGATGGAGCAGCAGAAGCAGAGGAAAAGCTACAGGAAAAGGGGAAGAAGGAAGATGAGCAGGAACAAGATGAGCAGCAGCTCGAGGAGCAGCAGCTCGAGGAGCAGCAGCAAGAGGAAAGAAGCAAGATGAGCAGCAGCTAGAGGATAGAACAGCTAGAGGGGCAGCAGATAGAGGAGCAGAAGCAGGAGGAAGAGCTGCAGCAAGAGGGGAAGGAAGATGAGCAGGAGCAAGATGAGCAGCAGCTCGAGGAGCAGCAAAGAGGGAAGAAGCAAGATGAGTAGCAGCTAGAGGAGCAGCAGCTAGGATAAATCAGCTAGAGGGGCAACAGAAAGAGGAGCAGAAGCAGGAGGAAGAGAGAAAGAAGCAAGATGAGCAGCAGCTAGAGGATAGAACAGCTAGAGGGGCGGCAGATAGAGGAGCAGAAGCAGGAGGAAGAGCTACAGCAAGAGGGAAGAAGGAAGATGAGCAGCAGCTCGAGGAGCAGCAGCAAGAAGGAAGCAAGATGAGCAACCACTGGAGGCAAGACAGGAGCAGCTAGAGGAGCAGCAGCTAGAGGAGCCGCAAAGAGGGACGAAGCAAGATGAGTGCAGCTGGAGGAGCAACAGCTAGAGGGGCAGCAGATAGAGGAGCAGCAGCAGCTGCATCAACAGGGGAATAAGCAAGATGAGCATCAGCTAGGAGGGCGCAGCCAGGGTAACAGCTGGCAGCAGCAGGGGCAGAGATAGAGAAGCAGAAGATGAGGGGGGAGCGTCAGCAGGAGTCAGGACAGCAGAAACAAACACATACCATTGCCCAAGCACCAACAGCACCAACAGCACCAACAGCACCAACAGCACCAACAGCACCAACAGCACCAACAGCAGCAACAGCAGCAACAGCAGCAACAGCAGCAACAGCAGCAACAGCAGCAACAGCAACAACAGCATCAACAGCATCAACAGCATCAACAGCACCAACAGCACCAACAGCACCAACAACACCAACAGCACCAACAGCACCTACAGCACCTACAGCAGCAGTAACAGCAGCAACAGCAGCAACAGCAGCAACAGCAGCAACAGCAGCAACAGCAGAACAGCATCAACAGCATCAACAGCATCAACAGCATCAACAGCATCAACAGCACCTACAACAAACAGTGGCAGAACGAAAGGTGTGTTGTTTGCATTGCACTTAGGGTCCAGCTTGCTGCACAAGAAGTCAACAAAGAAACGCAAAGCAATAGATGAAGCAATGAATCGATGAAGCAATGAATCGATGAAGCAATATATCGATGAAGCGATGCACAAAAGGGGGAAGCCACAAGAGTGTGAGTACAGCATGACGAATTCTTCCTTTAATTTTTTAATTCCCAAATCGGGGGGCACTGGATTCTTCAAAGCAGTACCTGTAAGTAAGTTTGAGAGTCGTTGGTGCGGTGCACAAAAACATTACAAACCTGTGCTGCAAACCCGACCAATCCTGACACCTGGACTGTTATAGGCTATTTCGCGGATTTCTGTAGGGGACCCTATTGAATTTTTTTTTTTGAGTTTTATAAAAATTTTCGACGAAGGTGAATTTTAAACAAGGAAAATCTTACTGTGACGGACGGACGGGTTTTGAAGCCACAAATATTTATAGTATCCTGACACCTGGACTGTTATAGGCTATTTCGCGGATTTCTGTAGGGGACCCTATTGAATTTTTTTTTTTGAGTTTTATAAAAATTTTCGACGAAGGTGAATTTTAAACAAGGAAAATCTTACTGTGACGGACGGACGGGTTTTGAAGCCACAAATATTTATAGTATCCTGACACCTGGACTGTTATAGGCTATTTCGCGGATTTCTGTAGGGGACCCTATTGAATTTTTTTTTTTGAGTTTTATAAAAATTTTCGACGAAGGTGAATTTTAAACAAGGAAAATCTTACTGTGACGGACGGACGGGTTTTGAAGCCACAAATATTTATAGTATCCTGACACCTGGACTGTTATAGGCTATTTCGCGGATTTCTGTAGGGGACCCTATTGAATTTTTTTTTTTGAGTTTTATAAAAATTTTCGACGAAGGTGAATTTTAAACAAGGAAAATCTTACTGTGACGGACGGACGGGTTTTGAAGCCACAAATATTTATAGTATCCTGACACCTGGACTGTTATAGGCTATTTCGCGGATTTCTGTAGGGGACCCTATTGAATTTTTTTTTTTGAGTTTTATAAAAATTTTCGACGAAGGTGAATTTTAAACAAGGAAAATCTTACTGTGACGGACGGACGGGTTTTGAAGCCACAAATATTTATAGTATCCTGACACCTGGACTGTTATAGGCTATTTCGCGGATTTCTGTAGGGGACCCTATTGAATTTTTTTTTTTGAGTTTTATAAAAATTTTCGACGAAGGTGAATTTTAAACAAGGAAAATCTTACTGTGACGGACGGACGGGTTTTGAAGCCACAAATATTTATAGTATCCTGACACCTGGACTGTTATAGGCTATTTCGCGGATTTCTGTAGGGGACCCTATTGAATTTTTTTTTTTTGAGTTTTATAAAAATTTTCGACGAAGGTGAATTTTAAACAAGGAAAATCTTACTGTGACGGACGGACGGGTTTTGAAGCCACAAATATTTATAGTATCCTGACACCTGGACTGTTATAGGCTATTTCGCGGATTTCTGTAGGGGACCCTATTGAATTTTTTTTTTTGAGTTTTATAAAAATTTTCGACGAAGGTGAATTTTAAACAAGGAAAATCTTACTGTGACGGACGGACGGGTTTTGAAGCCACAAATATTTATAGTATCCTGACACCTGGACTGTTATAGGCTATTTCGCGGATTTCTGTAGGGGACCCTATTGAATTTTTTTTTTTGAGTTTTATAAAAATTTTCGACGAAGGTGAATTTTAAACAAGGAAAATCTTACTGTGACGGACGGACGGGTTTTGAAGCCACAAATATTTATAGTATCCTGACACCTGGACTGTTATAGGCTATTTCGCGGATTTCTGTAGGGGACCCTATTGAATTTTTTTTTTTGAGTTTTATAAAAATTTTCGACGAAGGTGAATTTTAAACAAGGAAAATCTTACTGTGACGGACGGACGGGTTTTGAAGCCACAAATATTTATAGTATCCTGACACCTGGACTGTTATAGGCTATTTCGCGGATTTCTGTAGGGGACCCTATTGAATTTTTTTTTTTGAGTTTTATAAAAATTTTCGACGAAGGTGAATTTTAAACAAGGAAAATCTTACTGTGACGGACGGACGGGTTTTGAAGATTAGTATACACTGACTGGTTATAGGCTATTTCGCGGATTTCTGTAGGGGACCCTATTGAATTTTTTTTTTTGAGTTTTATAAAAATTTTCGACGAAGGTGAATTTTAAACAAGGAAAATCTTACTGTGACGGACGGACGGGTTTTGAAGCCACAAATATTTATAGTATCCTGACACCTGGACTGTTATAGGCTATTTCGCGGATTTCTGTAGGGGACCCTATTGAATTTTTTTTTTTGAGTTTTATAAAAATTTTCGACGAAGGTGAATTTTAAACAAGGAAAATCTTACTGTGACGGACGGACGGGTTTTGAAGCCACAAATATTTATAGTATCCTGACACCTGGACTGTTATAGGCTATTTCGCGGATTTCTGTAGGGGACCCTATTGAATTTTTTTTTTTGAGTTTTATAAAAATTTTCGACGAAGGTGAATTTTAAACAAGGAAAATCTTACTGTGACGGACGGACGGGTTTTGAAGCCACAAATATTTATAGTATCCTGACACCTGGACTGTTATAGGCTATTTCGCGGATTTCTGTAGGGGACCCTATTGAATTTTTTTTTTTGAGTTTTATAAAAATTTTCGACGAAGGTGAATTTTAAACAAGGAAAATCTTACTGTGACGGACGGACGGGTTTTGAAGCCACAAATATTTATCTCTATTCGAGCCAACCCGGCTTTTTTTACTGTACTGTTTTGTACTAGATAATAGCGCGGAGCTGGCTTTTTCCGTTTTTCGGATTTCATGCCTGTATGGTCCACTTCAACAGTGCAACGGTCTCCGGACCCCAGGTCCGCGGTTCGATCCCCGCGCGAAGTGTTTTTTTCGGTTTGAAATTTTTGAGAATTTTTCGAGACTGGAGTCCTATGAACATGCAATGTTCACCAGAACTTTGCTTCACCCGAACTTCGCCCGAACTTTGCTTCGCCCGAACTTTGCTTCACCAGAACTTTGCTTCACCCGAACTTAGCTTCACCCGAACTTAGCTTCGCCCGAACTTTGTTTCGCCCGATCTTAGCTTCACCAGAACTTTGCTTCACCCGAACTTTGCTTCCCCCAGAACTTAGCTTCGCCCGGACTTTGTTTCGCCCGAACTTAGCTTGACCCGAACTTTGCTTCGCCCGAACTTTGCTTCACCAGAACTTTGAACTTTGCTTCACCAGAACTTTGCTTCATCCGAACTTTGCTTCCCCCAGAACTTAGCTTCGCCCGCACTTTGTTTCGCCCGAACTTAGCTTGACCCGAACTTTGCTTCGCCCGAACTTTGCTTCACCAGAACTTAGCTTCGCCCGAACTTTGCTTCACCCGAACTTAGCTTCGCCGAACTTTTTCGCCCGATCTTAGCTTCACCAGAACGTCCGAACTTTGCTTCACCCAGAACTTAGCTTCGCCCGGACTTTGTTTCGCCCGAACTTTGCTTCGCCCGAACTTTGTTTCGCCGAACTTAGCTTCACCCGAACTTTGCTTCACCAGAACTTAGCATTGCCCGAACTTCGCTTCGCCCGAACTTTGCTGTTCCCCGAACTTTAACTGCTGCCTCCAGTCTCGCCACGCGCCGGCCTTAGCCGAGCGCACGTACTTTTTTTTTGAGTTTTATAAAAATTTTCGACGAAGGTGAATTTTAAACAAGGAAAATCTTACTGTGACGGACGGACGGGTTTTGAAGCCACAAATATTTATAGTATCCTGACACCTGGACTGTTATAGGCTATTTCGCGGATTTCTGTAGGGGACCCTATTGAATTTTTTTTTTTTGAGTTTTATAAAAATTTTCGACGAAGGTGAATTTTAAACAAGGAAAATCTTACTGTGACGGACGGACGGGTTTTGAAGCCACAAATATTTATAGTATCCTGACACCTGGACTGTTATAGGCTATTTCGCGGATTTCTGTAGGGGACCCTATTGAATTTTTTTTTTTGAGTTTTATAAAAATTTTCGACGAAGGTGAATTTTAAACAAGGAAAATCTTACTGTGACGGACGGACGGGTTTTGAAGCCACAAATATTTATAGTATCCTGACACCTGGACTGTTATAGGCTATTTCGCGGATTTCTGTAGGGGACCCTATTGAATTTTTTTTTTTGAGTTTTATAAAAATTTTCGACGAAGGTGAATTTTAAACAAGGAAAATCTTACTGTGACGGACGGACGGGTTTTGAAGCCACAAATATTTATAGTATCCTGACACCTGGACTGTTATAGGCTATTTCGCGGATTTCTGTAGGGGACCCTATTGAATTTTTTTTTTGAGTTTTATAAAAATTTTCGACGAAGGTGAATTTTAAACAAGGAAAATCTTACTGTGACGGACGGACGGGTTTTGAAGCCACAAATATTTATAGTATCCTGACACCTGGACTGGTTATAGGCTATTTCGCGGATTTCTGTAGGGGACCCTATTGAATTTTTTTTTTTGAGTTTTATAAAAATTTTCGACGAAGGTGAATTTTAAACAAGGAAAATCTTACTGTGACGGACGGACGGGTTTTGAAGCCACAAATATTTATAGTATCCTGACACCTGGACTGTTATAGGCTATTTCGCGGATTTCTGTAGGGGACCCTATTGAATTTTTTTTTTTGAGTTTTATAAAAATTTTCGACGAAGGTGAATTTTAAACAAGGAAAATCTTACTGTGACGGACGGACGGGTTTTGAAGCCACAAATATTTATAGTATCCTGACACCTGGACTGGTTATAGGCTATTTCGCGGATTTCTGTAGGGGACCCTATTGAATTTTTTTTTTTGAGTTTTATAAAAATTTTCGACGAAGGTGAATTTTAAACAAGGAAAATCTTACTGTGACGGACGGACGGGTTTTGAAGCCACAAATATTTATAGTATCCTGACACCTGGACTGTTATAGGCTATTTCGCGGATTTCTGTAGGGGACCCTATTGAATTTTTTTTTTTGAGTTTTATAAAAATTTTCGACGAAGGTGAATTTTAAACAAGGAAAATCTTACTGTGACGGACGGACGGGTTTTGAAGCCACAAATATTTATAGTATCCTGACACCTGGACTGTTATAGGCTATTTCGCGGATTTCTGTAGGGGACCCTATTGAATTTTTTTTTTTGAGTTTTATAAAAATTTTCGACGAAGGTGAATTTTAAACAAGGAAAATCTTACTGTGACGGACGGACGGGTTTTGAAGCCACAAATATTTATAGTATCCTGACACCTGGACTGTTATAGGCTATTTCGCGGATTTCTGTAGGGGACCCTATTGAATTTTTTTTTTTGAGTTTTATAAAAATTTTCGACGAAGGTGAATTTTAAACAAGGAAAATCTTACTGTGACGGACGGACGGGTTTTGAAGCCACAAATATTTATAGTATCCTGACACCTGGACTGGTTATAGGCTATTTCGCGGATTTCTGTAGGGGACCCTATTGAATTTTTTTTTTTGAGTTTTATAAAAATTTTCGACGAAGGTGAATTTTAAACAAGGAAAATCTTACTGTGACGGACGGACGGGTTTTGAAGCCACAAATATTTATAGTATCCTGACACCTGGACTGGTTATAGGCTATTTCGCGGATTTCTGTAGGGGACCCTATTGAATTTTTTTTTTTGAGTTTTATAAAAATTTTCGACGAAGGTGAATTTTAAACAAGGAAAATCTTACTGTGACGGACGGACGGGTTTTGAAGCCACAAATATTTATAGTATCCTGACACCTGGACTGGTTATAGGCTATTTCGCGGATTTCTGTAGGGGACCCTATTGAATTTTTTTTTTTGAGTTTTATAAAAATTTTCGACGAAGGTGAATTTTAAACAAGGAAAATCTTACTGTGACGGACGGACGGGTTTTGAAGCCACAAATATTTATAGTATCCTGACACCTGGACTGGTTATAGGCTATTTCGCGGATTTCTGTAGGGGACCCTATTGAATTTTTTTTTTTGAGTTTTATAAAAATTTTCGACGAAGGTGAATTTTAAACAAGGAAAATCTTACTGTGACGGACGGACGGGTTTTGAAGCCACAAATATTTATAGTATCCTGACACCTGGACTGGTTATAGGCTATTTCGCGGATTTCTGTAGGGGACCCTATTGAATTTTTTTTTTTGAGTTTTATAAAAATTTTCGACGAAGGTGAATTTTAAACAAGGAAAATCTTACTGTGACGGACGGACGGGTTTTGAAGCCACAAATATTTATAGTATCCTGACACCTGGACTGTTATAGGCTATTTCGCGGATTTCTGTAGGGGACCCTATTGAATTTTTTTTTTTGAGTTTTATAAAAATTTTCGACGAAGGTGAATTTTAAACAAGGAAAATCTTACTGTGACGGACGGACGGGTTTTGAAGCCACAAATATTTATAGTATCCTGACACCTGGACTGTTATAGGCTATTTCGCGGATTTCTGTAGGGGACCCTATTGAATTTTTTTTTTTGAGTTTTATAAAAATTTTCGACGAAGGTGAATTTTAAACAAGGAAAATCTTACTGTGACGGACGGACGGGTTTTGAAGCCACAAATATTTATAGTATCCTGACACCTGGACTGTTATAGGCTATTTCGCGGATTTCTGTAGGGGACCCTATTGAATTTTTTTTTTTGAGTTTTATAAAAATTTTCGACGAAGGTGAATTTTAAACAAGGAAAATCTTACTGTGACGGACGGACGGGTTTTGAAGCCACAAATATTTATAGTATCCTGACACCTGGACTGGTTATAGGCTATTTCGCGGATTTCTGTAGGGGACCCTATTGAATTTTTTTTTTTGAGTTTTATAAAAATTTTCGACGAAGGTGAATTTTAAACAAGGAAAATCTTACTGTGACGGACGGACGGGTTTTGAAGCCACAAATATTTATAGTATCCTGACACCTGGACTGGTTATAGGCTATTTCGCGGATTTCTGTAGGGGACCCTATTGAATTTTTTTTTTTGAGTTTTATAAAAATTTTCGACGAAGGTGAATTTTAAACAAGGAAAATCTTACTGTGACGGACGGACGGGTTTTGAAGCCACAAATATTTATAGTATCCTGACACCTGGACTGGTTATAGGCTATTTCGCGGATTTCTGTAGGGGACCCTATTGAATTTTTTTTTTTGAGTTTTATAAAAATTTTCGACGAAGGTGAATTTTAAACAAGGAAAATCTTACTGTGACGGACGGACGGGTTTTGAAGCCACAAATATTTATAGTATCCTGACACCTGGACTGTTATAGGCTATTTCGCGGATTTCTGTAGGGGACCCTATTGAATTTTTTTTTTTGAGTTTTATAAAAATTTTCGACGAAGGTGAATTTTAAACAAGGAAAATCTTACTGTGACGGACGGACGGGTTTTGAAGCCACAAATATTTATAGTATCCTGACACCTGGACTGTTATAGGCTATTTCGCGGATTTCTGTAGGGGACCCTATTGAATTTTTTTTTTTGAGTTTTATAAAAATTTTCGACGAAGGTGAATTTTAAACAAGGAAAATCTTACTGTGACGGACGGACGGGTTTTGAAGCCACAAATATTTATAGTATCCTGACACCTGGACTGTTATAGGCTATTTCGCGGATTTCTGTAGGGGACCCTATTGAATTTTTTTTTTTGAGTTTTATAAAAATTTTCGACGAAGGTGAATTTTAAACAAGGAAAATCTTACTGTGACGGACGGACGGGTTTTGAAGCCACAAATATTTATAGTATCCTGACACCTGGACTGTTATA
Source organism: Diplonema papillatum (assembly GCA_030068145.1). Classification (NCBI taxonomy): domain Eukaryota; phylum Euglenozoa; class Diplonemea; order Diplonemida; family Diplonemidae; genus Diplonema; species Diplonema papillatum. The sequence goes on from JAPJBO010000805.1 coordinate 88,354, forward strand.
GGCTATTTCGCGGATTTCTGTAGGGGACCCTATTGAATTTTTTTTTTTGAGTTTTATAAAAATTTTCGACGAAGGTGAATTTTAAACAAGGAAAATCTTACTGTGACGGACGGACGGGTTTTGAAGCCACAAATATTTATAGTATCCTGACACCTGGACTGTTATAGGCTATTTCGCGGATTTCTGTAGGGGACCCTATTGAATTTTTTTTTTTGAGTTTTATAAAAATTTTCGACGAAGGTGAATTTTAAACAAGGAAAATCTTACTGTGACGGACGGACGGGTTTTGAAGCCACAAATATTTATAGTATCCTGACACCTGGACTGTTATAGGCTATTTCGCGGATTTCTGTAGGGGACCCTATTGAATTTTTTTTTTTGAGTTTTATAAAAATTTTCGACGAAGGTGAATTTTAAACAAGGAAAATCTTACTGTGACGGACGGACGGGTTTTGAAGCCACAAATATTTATAGTATCCTGACACCTGGACTGTTATAGGCTATTTCGCGGATTTCTGTAGGGGACCCTATTGAATTTTTTTTTTTGAGTTTTATAAAAATTTTCGACGAAGGTGAATTTTAAACAAGGAAAATCTTACTGTGACGGACGGACGGGTTTTGAAGCCACAAATATTTATAGTATCCTGACACCTGGACTGGTTATAGGCTATTTCGCGGATTTCTGTAGGGGACCCTATTGAATTTTTTTTTTTGAGTTTTATAAAAATTTTCGACGAAGGTGAATTTTAAACAAGGAAAATCTTACTGTGACGGACGGACGGGTTTTGAAGCCACAAATATTTATAGTATCCTGACACCTGGACTGGTTATAGGCTATTTCGCGGATTTCTGTAGGGGACCCTATTGAATTTTTTTTTTTGAGTTTTATAAAAATTTTCGACGAAGGTGAATTTTAAACAAGGAAAATCTTACTGTGACGGACGGACGGGTTTTGAAGCCACAAATATTTATAGTATCCTGACACCTGGACTGTTATAGGCTATTTCGCGGATTTCTGTAGGGGACCCTATTGAATTTTTTTTTTTGAGTTTTATAAAAATTTTCGACGAAGGTGAATTTTAAACAAGGAAAATCTTACTGTGACGGACGGACGGGTTTTGAAGCCACAAATATTTATAGTATCCTGACACCTGGACTGTTATAGGCTATTTCGCGGATTTCTGTAGGGGACCCTATTGAATTTTTTTTTTTGAGTTTTATAAAAATTTTCGACGAAGGTGAATTTTAAACAAGGAAAATCTTACTGTGACGGACGGACGGGTTTTGAAGCCACAAATATTTATAGTATCCTGACACCTGGACTGTTATAGGCTATTTCGCGGATTTCTGTAGGGGACCCTATTGAATTTTTTTTTTTGAGTTTTATAAAAATTTTCGACGAAGGTGAATTTTAAACAAGGAAAATCTTACTGTGACGGACGGACGGGTTTTGAAGCCACAAATATTTATAGTATCCTGACACCTGGACTGTTATAGGCTATTTCGCGGATTTCTGTAGGGGACCCTATTGAATTTTTTTTTTTGAGTTTTATAAAAATTTTCGACGAAGGTGAATTTTAAACAAGGAAAATCTTACTGTGACGGACGGACGGGTTTTGAAGCCACAAATATTTATAGTATCCTGACACCTGGACTGGTTATAGGCTATTTCGCGGATTTCTGTAGGGGACCCTATTGAATTTTTTTTTTTGAGTTTTATAAAAATTTTCGACGAAGGTGAATTTTAAACAAGGAAAATCTTACTGTGACGGACGGACGGGTTTTGAAGCCACAAATATTTATAGTATCCTGACACCTGGACTGGTTATAGGCTATTTCGCGGATTTCTGTAGGGGACCCTATTGAATTTTTTTTTTTGAGTTTTATAAAAATTTTCGACGAAGGTGAATTTTAAACAAGGAAAATCTTACTGTGACGGACGGACGGGTTTTGAAGCCACAAATATTTATAGTAATCCTGACACCTGGACTGTTATAGGCTATTTCGCGGATTTCTGTAGGGGACCCTATTGAATTTTTTTTTTTGAGTTTTATAAAAATTTTCGACGAAGGTGAATTTTAAACAAGGAAAATCTTACTGTGACGGACGGACGGGTTTTGAAGCCACAAATATTTATAGTCACGCTCCTTCGGAGCGTGTTTACTTCCCCAACCCGGGCCTATCGGCCCGGGTTGGGGAAGAAAAACCGAAAAAAATTTCAAAAAAAAACGAGTCAAAGTACTCTAAAAAGTCCGAAAAATGAAGAAAAATTTCGAAATTTTTTTCGACCAAAAATTCCACCCGGAACCCGCCTGGGCGCCGTAAATTTCACCAAGGTGGTTTTGGTCACCGAAAATTTTTCAGTCGAAAAAACGACTTTGAACCCCCAAAACGCGCTTAAACACCCCAAAAACCTCGAAAAAACTACTTTTTTTTCGAAATTTTTTTTTGACCCGGAACCCGCCCCGGGGTGGGGGAGGGGGGGGGCGGCGCGCTCTAAGGTGAAAAAAAAAATTTTGAAAAGGGTGAAAAACTGATTCCCGAAAAAAAAGTCCCCACTTGTACTGGAGTCTGGTTCGAAATTTTCTGTGACCCGAGCCCGTGCGGGGCGCCGCGCTCTAAGGTGGTTCGGCCCAAAAATTTCGTGCACCTTTTAAGAGAGACGCCACATGAATTATGAGTTCTAGTCCGAGCGGTGGAGTGATAGGCCCCCGAAATTTTGTCGTTTCGGCGAAAAAGCCGGAGGCGAGAGGCCACGCCCGCAGACACAGCCGACCAGAGACAGAGGAGACGGAGACGGGAGAGAGGCGCTCTCAGGACGAAGACTCCGACCGTACCGATCACAGGCGGAGCCCCGGTCCTCCTGGGACCACACGAATTGGCCGGGGGAGCGGAGCCTCCCAAGGACCAGGGCCCCAAGCCGTGCCCAGTGAACGGCTGCACGGAAAAGGGGAAGCGAACGTTCATGACAGGCCATCTGTCAGAGAGCACCTCACGGCCGTTTGGGGGGAGGCAAAGGCCAAGAAGGCCGTGCTGAAGGCGATCGAGGAGAATCGCTACAGGAGATGCCAGCACTGCGGCCTAGTAGTGGACGCGTCGAGAGGCGAAACCCGGCACGCGTCGTGCTGCGGGGGACAAAATCTGACTTGCCACCTCCTCGCGGTGTCCCCTGGAAACGTGTTTTTCGAAACGCGGCCAAGGCAAGCAGTACCTTTGCTGTGGGTGAAAGCCCCTTACTTCGTATCTGGCGTCCGAGCTGCGCACCTACCCTTCCCGGGCGTAAAAGATCCTGCCCCAAGCTGCCCAGCAGGAACGGGGGGGGCGGTGCAAAGAGGCACCTTCCAGGTGAGCCTTGCCAAGTTTGACTCCCTTGTGGCCCTCTCATCGTGAAGGCGGGGTAAAATCGGGATGGTTACCAATGTGCCCCCGGTTTTTTGAATTAGTTGGCCCCAGTCTGAGTGACAGGTGGCGGCTTGTGGCTGAGCCGCGGCCTTTCCAGGCCCTTAGCCGACTCTCCTTTCGTTTTTCTGAGTCCCCAGTGCCGTGGGGCAGGCGCCGGTTGCAGTGTGCAACTGGTGCGGGTTCAAACCGCGCCTGTCTGTGTTCGTGGTTGTGCCGTTTTTCGTTGTGAAGAAGTGAACCCGGAGAACCCACCAGGTCAGGCACCAGGTTTCTTGTCTGGCAAACTGTACGGCCTGGTGTTTAAAAAAAAATCAAGGCTGTCTGTGCGGTTGGCTGTGACAAGTCCACTCCTGCATTTCACAAAATTTGCAGCAGGAGGGACTGAGTCACACCAATCGAAAAGACACCGGAGAATACCCGAGTGTCGGCCCACAAACGAAGTATTTGAACTTCCCCTTTTGGAACTTGCTTGTCTTGCCCATTTTTCCCAGTTTGCCTCGAAGGCCCCCGTACGATTCTTCCAAAAAAAAAAAAAAAAAAAGACGACCCCCATCACCAACCCGACGACATACTGGAGGCGGACCGGAGATCGCAGAGGGGCAGGATCGCCAAGCAGGTGGGGGCGAAGATCCTGGATACAAGTGGGGCAGGCGGGGACTGCGGGTACCGGGCGATAAACTACGCTCGCCTCAAAGTGGAGGACGCCAACGGCCTGAGGAAGGAGGTAGGAGCACACATACGCCAAGACTTCGACACGTACACCCGAATTCTCGCTTCACCGGAAGTGGCTAGGGCCTTCGCCCTGGAGGTAGAGTCCAGCAAGAAGTGGATGGACATGCTCACGTTGCAGGCCATCTCGGAGATGTGGGCGGTTTGCATCCTGGTGATACGTGGAGGAGACATCCCGGTCATACGGATTGGGAAGGAGACCAACGACCCCCGGCGCGTCTTGGTGGTGGCCTTCGGGAACGGCCACTATGAGAAAGTGCGGATCGACTCGGACGGGAAGGAGAAACTGTGGAAGATGGCCACGAAGGCGGTGGTGGGCAGGCTACGGGGCAGCCCGGCTACAGCCCCGACCATCGAAGGCACCACGGGGGCCGACGACATTAGGTGGTGGGTTTGCCCTGAACTGACGAAGGCATCCTACTCCATCATGGGTCTTAGAGAGGGATCTAAGTTTTTCTGCCCCATGAGGGGCTGCTCTCGATCGCAAAAGCCCGAAGGCAGGATCCCCGGTCAACCTTTCTCCTCGTTTGAGGCTTTGAAGGGCCACATCAATAGCCACAGGAAAACCATCCCAGTGCCGGAGTCGTATCTGCGACAGCTCGGCCTGAGAGGCTGCTCAGTGTGTGGGGACGTGGTCCTGTACAGTCAGGAGACGCACACCGATTGCAGGAAGAAGCTGGAACGGCCAGGAGAGGATCCGGAGAGGCCTCTGCTGCTCGACCCCAAGGGGAGCCTCCCCCAGTGGAAGGAGATTGCCCAGCTAAGGGTCAGGATGTTCGACAAAGTCCCGCGCCCAGTGCAACGACTTTGGGCAGAGACTTATGTGCGAACACTCCGTCGAGCAGTCGACAAGAACGACGAGAGCTCGTACAGGCTGTTGTACATGCTGCCTAAGGCGTGCTTGCGGAAGGCGCCAGGAGCCGGAGGCAAGAGGAATCACAAAAGGCACGCGAATGATGTGAAGAGCAGGCTGCAGGCATGGAACGAAGGGGAATACGGGTTTCTCTGGAGCGAAGCGGTGGAATCGGTGCGCAACTCGCCCCACAAGAAGAAGGAAAGAGAGTTGCAAGAGGTAGAAGACGAAAGGCTGGCCAGGGCAACGGTGCTGGCCAAGTTGGGAAGATACTCCCAGGGCAACAAGGCCCTTACGGCAAAGGGACTGGCGGAGGACAACGAGGAAACCTGGAAGGCCCTCGAGTCCAAACACCCAAAAGCGGCGGCCGCATACGACCAGGTGGACTACGGGGAGACCGAAGAGGCCCTGGAGGTGACACCAGAAAACGTTCTTCGGTGCATCAGAGGATTCCCTCGAGGCTCGGGAGCCGGCCCGTCGGCCTTCAAGGCCCAGTACATACGGGACGCGGTGGAAGCTCCCGACGTCGAGGGAGCCATAGCAGCCACGACGGAGTTCGTTAACCTGCTCCTGTCGGGGAGGGGCCCTGAGCTGGCGAGAGGCGACATGGCGGGGGCTACCCTCATCGCGCTAAGGAAGAAGGAAAAAGACGTCAGACCGATCGCGGTAGGGGAAGTGTGGAGGAGGCTCGCATCAAAAAGCGCGTGCGCCGCCGTTAAGTCCGAGGCCGAGGAATACCTGGTCAAAGACAACCAAGTGGGCGTAGCGGTGCCCGGAGGCCTGGAGGCAGCCGTCCAGGTTGTCAGAAGCTACGCGTTCCGCAACGAAGGCAAGTCAAACAAAGTCATGATCAAAGTGGACCTCAAAAACGCGTTTAATTCCGTCCACAGATCGGCCATCCTGAGGGAGACGAAGTCAGCGTTCCCCGAACTCCTGCCGTGGGTGAAGTGGTGCTACGCAGGGAAGTCCAACTTGTACATGAGGGGAAAAATCATGTCATCGGAAGAGGGGGCTCAACAAGGCGACCCCATGGGTCCTCTACTCTTCTCCCTAGCGATTGCCCCCATTGTCAGAAAGGTCCGAGCGGAAACAGGGTTAGACATGAGTCTGTTTTACCTGGACGACGGGTTCCTGGCGGGGAACAAGGACGAAGTGATGCGAGCACTCGAGTTGTTCGAGAGGGAGTGCGCCAAGATTGGCCTCGAGGTAAACCGCGGAAAGTGCGAGCTTATCCTCCTGGATGCATCCCTAGACCGCAGGCCCGAGGCATGGGGGTTCCCGAAGGACACAGTAGTCTTGGTGGGCCCGAACTTTAGCTTCCTGGGAGCACCAATAGGAAACGACGCATTCTGCGCAGAGTTCTTGAAGGCAAAGGTCGACAAGCTCCGGGAGACCTTCAGGATGCTCAAGCTGATGGATGACAAGCAAGCGGCATACCTGCTGCTGCGATACTGCACCTCATACGGAAAGATGGTGTACTACATGCGGGCCGTCCCGGGAAGGAAGGTCAGACAAGAACTCCGCCGGTTCGACGACATGGTCCACGACGCAATGCAAGCGATAAGCAGCAGCAGATTGTCAGCTCAGGCTTGGTCGCAGGCCAAGCTGGCAATTCGGTATGGCGGGTTGGGGCTCAGGAGCACCGCAGAACACCATGCGGCAGCGACGCTGGCGTCGATCTCAGCTTGGGAGGAGCTGGCGAAGAAGTTGGACCACCGATATCGGGTCGAGGCGAGGGCTTGGAGGAAAGCGGCCAAGTCATTTAACGAGGCAGTCGGCAGCGACGATGTTAGCCCGGAGGGCCCGAGAGGAGTCCTCGTCCAGCGCCTTCTGTCAGCCGCTATTGAGGAGAGGCAGCTGAGGGAACTCAGGAAGGACGTGGATGACAACCCAAGGGAGAAAGCACGCCTCCTGACGATTACCCTCCCGCATGCCGGCTCGTGGCTGACGGCCGTCCCCTACACAGGAAAGGACATGGAGCCTCAAGAGTTCGAAGTAGCAGTCAAGATGTGGCTGGGCTCGGCGGTATTTGAGGCGGGCCAGACATGCGAGGTGTGCAAAAAAGACGGCCTTGACAGGCTCGGCCACCATGCGTTGAGCTGCCGCCACGGTGGGGACTGGACAGCAAAGCATCATGCGGTGAGGGACGAGCTGTACATGGCGTGCTTGGACGCGGCCCTGGAGCCGAAGAAGGAGGAGAAGGGCACAGTGGGCACAAAGCCAGGGATAATCCCGGGGGACGTTTCCCTCCCGCGAGGAGTGAACGAGCGGCGCCCCAGATCCATCGACGTCACAATCGTCAATCCCCAAAGCGCATCCATCTGCCAGGAAGCGGCAATCTCACAAGGGTACGCGGCCAGGAAGGGGGAGGCGACCAAGTACACAAAGTACGCGGAGGAGCTGCAGAAGAACAACCGGCGCTTCACGGCGTTTGCCCTCGAGTCCATGGGCGGCTTCGGAGCAGAGGCCCGGAGCTTCCTCTGGAGAGTGGCTGCCGAAGCAGCTGACCGGGCCAGGAGAAACAAAGCAGAGGTTTTCCGCGACTACGCAGAAAGGATCTCCATACAGGTGGTCAAAGGGGCAGCCAGGGCAGCGATCCGCAGAGGGACAATAACAGACAGGAACTCCATCGGAGTGGAACCCGGAAACATCAGGGAAAAGCCAGTGGAGTACGTTTCGCTGGATGTGGAGATTTGGCAAGAGGAGTGTGAGGCCCTGGGCAAGGCGGTTCAGCAGAAAGCCAGGGAAGACGCGGAGAGAAAGACGAGTAGGTCTGGTCAGGGGACAGGACGGACACTGCCCCCGATTTGGCCGCCGCCAGATCCAGCATCACCGACACCAACACCGCGATCGACAGGCATGGATGAAGAAGGGTCGAAGGCCACACATGGTACAAAGGTCCATGACGCCCCGGCAGACGCCTCAGCAGTACGCGACGCACCGGAATGGGTGCACCCCAACCGCACAGAGAGAGAGATGCCGCCCGATCCTCCCCTCATGTCCGAACTCTCGCTGTCGGGGGACACACACATGAGGGGGCAGAGTCAGGACGCCTCGCCAAGATCGACAGCAGCCCCCGCATCACCGGGAGAAGGACTCGCCGACAGCACTGCTCAGGCTGAGCTCGCCCCCTCCCTCGGTACAGGGGCCCCAACAACGGATGACTCTCACATGAGGGGGCAGGGCCAAGGCGCCCCGGCCGAGGCATTAACAGCCCCTGCAGAAACGGAGGGGGGCCACGCAGGTGCCACAGAGAGACCGAAGGCTCCGCTGGCTTCACCACCCAGGGCCGAGCCTCCTGTGGGAGACACGCACCAGGGGACACAAGGTCAGGAAGCCACCACGGTCGGGAAGGAAGGCCCCACAGCGCCGAGAGGCCACACCCTCCAAGGGAGGCCAAGCAGCCAGGGGCATGCCGACCCCCCACCCGTTCCGATGGCAACAGATGAGACCGAGGGCGAGTCTTCCGGGGAAGGACAGGCAGTCCAGCGAAGGGGTGACCCCGGAAGATACCTCAAGAAGCTTCAGCAGATCAAAAGCATGCCGATGCGGAGAAGAAGAGCGGAGAGGTGGGCAAAAAGCCGGGAAAGCACAGCACAGCGGGGGAGCGACGCCCTCCCAACTCCATCAGATCCGCCCCGGAGCTTCATTCAGGAGGAAAAGCGCACAATGTCGGTGACGCAGTACTTGCAAGCGGTGTCGCCGGCGAGAGCGGCCGGGGGCCCCGTCGCCCCCCCCGCCTCCCCGACAGCTCCAGCTAAGGCCGCTCCTCCGACAGCCGCCCAGGCAACAGCGATACCACCAAAGGATGCGGCGGGAGAGCAAATGCCACCGGCTGCCCGTCAGGGGCCCGGGAGTGACACAGCAGCGGGAGAGCAGCCGTCGATGCAGAAATCGACAGCAGACAACGTCCCAGGCACGCCTGGAGGCGATCGAAGCCCCCGGCCGCTCGGGCAGACAGGGCGGACTCCCAGCCCAGAGGCACGGTCCGAAAACGAGGGGCGGGGCAAAGTGGGCCGGCCAAGGCTAGAGGACGCACATCTGCAAACCCGGGTAGGGGTCGGGAAAGCAGTCGAGGGATGGTCGGCAGAAGAGGTACTGAAAGCTATGCAAGCAGAGGTCTTCGAGACACCGGACGACATCCCGCCCCCCCGGCCTTCTCTGTCACACACTCCAGACACTGAGCGACACACTCCAGTCTCTGACGGACTCACCGGCGCCAACAACACACCACACATGGCAGCAGGGGACACCCGATCAGCGACCCTCCCACCAACAGGCGCCCGAACAGCGGAAGGCTCGGGTCCGCATGTCTCTCTTAAAGCCGGGGAGCCAGACGGTGCAGCAACACTCCACCAATTCAATCGGCCATCGGATACGGCTGCCGACAGAGTTGCGCGACACCTGGAAGCCAGAGGCACAGGCTATTCCTCCAGCTCCCAGGACACAGTGACACTGATGCAAGCCCCGTTCGAAGGGGAAGGGCGTGACTGCTCCTCCAGCTTGAAGCCCGTGCCCAAGGTCTCCCCAACACCCCATCCTCCAAGCGCCGCTAAACAACCACACATGGCAGCTGGAAGGGGAATGTTGATGGGAGCGACACCCGAGGCGGAAAAGACAGGGACAGAAGCGCAAGTGGGAGGCGAAGCACCACAGCAAAAGACGGGAGCAGTCGCAGGAGGAGGGAGAACGGGCCGATCGAAAACAGAGGGCACAACAGAAGAGAGGCAGATTCGTTCATACACGCGCGATTCGACAGGACTGCCACACGACCCCCAAGGCCAGTCATGGTCGCCAGAACCGGACGAAGGCATACGGCACCCAGGGACCGGAGGGTCGGAAAAAGGAGGCACCCCCAGCAGCTCCCAGGAAACTGTGGACATCATGCGAACCCTGTTGGAGGTGGAACGGCCAGAATGCGTCCCCGTCCAAGAACATGAAACCGTGACCCCCCCAGCACACTCCCTCCCCAGCGCCGCAAATCAACCACACATGGCAGCTGAGAAGGGGATGGCAAAGGGGGAAGCGGCTGCAACCGAGGAGGCAGAAGCAGACAATCCACGGACGAGCAGGAAGTCCCCGCAAAGCACGACAGGCGAGACAGCAAGCGAAAATCCCAGAACCCCGGGTGCCGGCTTGGCTTCACACAAAGCGAGCAACATTGCCGACCTCCCAGGAACGGGGCGGAACCGCGTGAGGAAAGAATCCCTGGCCGCTCTCGACTCTGAGCTGCCAAGCTCGGAGGAAGTTGGAGACCCTCACCGGCTCGGAGATAAGACGATCGCAAAACCGGGTGCAAAGGGCCGATCAGGCATCAAGACCACGAACTCGTGCTACCTGCAGGCGGCGTTGAACCTTTTTGCGGTCACCAACATGGCGCAGCAGATAGCCATCTTCCAGCAGTGCGGCACACACGAGAAGGGAGAACTAACTGCAGAGGTCCACAAGTGGGTGACAGGCGGCCGTTCAGAGGCGGTGCTGGCGTGTCTGTACTGGCGAAAGTCAGAGGCCCATTCGGTGACGGTCGACAACACGACGTGGGAGAGGTCCTGCGGACAGTGGCCTCAGCGATCCTAGAAGAGAACACGGCTCACCGAGCCTGCAGCTCCAATTGGGCGGACCGAATTGCAGGCCTGCGTCACAGGTACTCGGTCGAAGTTAAGTGTGGGAAGTGCCAGTATGGCCACATGGCTCAAGAGGACCTGGACATAACCATCCTCCCCGTAGGAGCTGGCTCGGTGCAGAGGTGTCTCGACGAAGCTTTCGCGTGGTCCTCGGCAGGGGCGGACTACAGATGCGAGAACTGCGGGGTCAGGGGGCAGACCCAGACTAAGCCCTCCTTTAGCCAGGCCGGCACAGCGGTGATCATTCAGCTACAAAGGGCGCGCCCTTTCGACTGCACAGACAGGAGAGCAGTGCCCACAGATACCACAATAACTTTGCCAGGCCTGGGCAGACAGCTGGAACTCACAGCGGTGGTATCGCACACAGGGGGGAACAACGCGGGCCATTACAGGGTGCACGCGTACAACGAACACGGCGAGAGGGAGCAGAGGTGGACGATTCTTGATGGTGAGCATGCCAGTTTTTCGTCCGTGCCGAGGTTCGAGGGGACGGACACCTTTCTTTTAGTATACCAGCCGGCCCCTGAGCAGCCCGAGACCTCGAAGGACACAGAGAGGAGAGATGGCACGCCGTCGACGGTGGATGGGCCCGAGCCGGCTGGCAACAGGCCCGGAGTCAAGGGGCCAAGCCCGGAGGAACTCCTCGCGAGGTTCGTGGAGGCAACGAGGAGAAGGGTGGCAGACAGAGCCTCACAAGGCAGGAGGCACGAAGCCGAGGCAGCCGGGGACATCGAAAGGGATTCACTGAGCTCGGAGTCGGGCGAGCCCAACTCCCTGTCGACAGGTCCACGGATAGCCACAAAGTCGAGGGGAACTGGATCGGAGGAGAAGGCGGACGGGCAGGCCTTTCATGAGTCCCCCCCTGATACCCCCGGGCCCCTGTTCCGGACACCGAGCCTGAAGAAGCTGCGGCAGGGCTGGACACCTCAGAGCCTCAGAGTACGGCAGCAAGGGGGTTGACCCCAGCTGAGGGAGTGCCCGACATAGACGCAGAAGGAGGAGCAGTTTTCAACAGGCGGAGGAAAAGGAGCTCGGACCGGGGAGACACTGCTGAAGGAGAAGGCACACTCCCAAGTCGAATCCGGGGGGTACCGAAGAGAGCAAGAGGACCGGAGGGCACGTGGGAAGTCATCGACCTTACAGAGGATGAAGAAGTAGCTCCCCCCAGCACGACCGAGGAGATGGACATAGACAGAGAAGAAGGCTTGGCCTTCCGCCGTGCAAAGGCTCTGGAAGAAGAGGAAGCCCTCACCGCCCACGCAGTCGCAAAACTCGCCAAAGACCCCCATAGACACCCGGATGAGTGGCGCAGAGTCAAAGTCCCAGAGTCAGTTGGTACCCGGTTCCCAAGGAGTCTCCACACGCAGCCAGCAGAGGGCAACAGAGGAGGGGAGAGCGGATGGGCAGCCCTGAACTGGCTGGCGGATGAGTGGCAGAGAGACAGGGCGAACTTTATCGACTTGTTCCGAATCCAGACGTGGCTCTACACAACAGCCCGGGAGCACGACATCCAAGCCCTGGCAGAAAAACCGCAGGAGGAGGGGTGGTTCACGGTCAACACCCTCCGAAAAGCAGCGCGAGATTTGCTAGGTCTCGAGCTCACGGATGGAGCGGAGCTCGAGTACCAGGAAGGCACCGCCGCCATAGTAGGGCCGAAGAACCCGAGGGCCCAGTGGGTGTTGGCCAGGTTTGTCGGGGGCTCGGCCCACATCGTCAGCACGGATCGTCCACAGAGAGTGCGCAAGGTCAATTGGCCAGTGCTGACGAGGTCAGCTCATGTCCTGTGCGTGAGGGACCAAAAATGAGCCCACCAACCCCCACTGCTGGCATGCTCCCCCCCAGGCCCCCAACTACAACCCAAGAGTCATTTTCCCCCCCACCCATCACTTTCCTTTTCGGTATGTTTTGTTTTTCCTCCTCCCCTTGGCACCCCGTTACTCCCTCCCATGGTCCGTTCTACTCCCACTCTCTCTCCCTCACTCTCTCACTCTCTCTCTTGCACCCACTCTCGCCATCTCACTCACACACTATTTTGTTTGTGTCCCTTCTGGAAAGGGGAGAAAAAAAGAGGGCTTCAATTCCCTCTCTTTATTTTTTGGTTGTCCCTCCTCTTCCTCCTCCTCCTCGCTCCCCTATTTTTCCGTTTCTTTTTATGCACGGAATGCCCTTCCTCTTATTTATATATCTCTCTTTTCCAGCCAAGGTATGCCGTGTTTTTCAGAATGTTTACCATTTCCCCCCCCACCACCTTCAAAACGCGAATACACAAACAGGCCAATACGCAAGGGAAAAAAAAAAAAGAGAACACAAAAATGCAAGGTCATGTGGGCGGCTCGCCACCACAGGACGAAAAGGGCAGGTGGTACGCCACCAAAACCAAAACAGCCCCCAGTAAAATAGAGTAAGGCGGACATGCTTGTGTATTCGTGGTGGAATTTTCCTCTTTTCCCGTTTGGTTTCCGCGCCCATGAAAATGGAACCCCCATGAGCGCGTTACGGGGTCCCAAGTGCCGGGTGGAGCGGCGTAACAAAAAAAAAAAAAAAAAAAAATCAGCTTTTGGTGAATTGGGGGGGTACTGTAACAATTGATTAAACACACAGCACTCAGCCAATCCTGATTAGCCGATGCAACGTGTCTATTATCGAGCCTTCTTCTGGGGCTAAAGATGCTGATAGCACGATCATCGAATATCGAACAAAAAGAAGCATATTCGTCTGAAAAAAGGATGTAGCCAGGCAGTGCAGCAGGGGACGAGGAAGTTCGGACTGACTTGTGGAAGCAGGTTGTCGAGTGCATAGGGGCTCGGGTACCCGTTTTCCCGTATTAGCAACCTTTGCAATTTAGCGCAGCTAATACTCGAGCCTTTTGGCATTCCCTGCGGGGCAGTTCCAGGCGATAGGGCAAGCGCTTGGCAGACACCCTGTCCTCGAAGATGTCAAGTTTCTGTTTGTGGGTTCGATCTCCCTGGCGACAACAAGGCGGTTGAAAACGGAGGCTAATCTCACCTTTAGGCACTGCAATGTCACGCATGCCATTGTCAGACGCTACCGTCTGGCATTGCGCAATTCGTGCCATAGTCGTTGGGGGTATTGACAAGGGGGTTCAGTGGACACTCATCTGTTGGCTCCTCGTTACTGCCCACGTAGGTTCCGGGAGGTCTGCTTGGCTGCACGCGGCTTGTGGTGTTGCTTCGTTCTTGAACTTTTTCTTCGGCTTCATGCGGTTCATCGTCCCGGCCTGCCCCTGGTACACGACTCGTCTCGTCTCCGTAGCTCGTCTATCCTGCTTCACTTCGTGCTTCCATCGAGCCTACTTGCGCTGTCACATTCCGATGGGTAGTGCGTCTGCGGGAGGAACCTGCCGTTATTGTGGCTGACACACCCTGTCCCTGCGGCCTTCATCGCTGTCTGCTCTCGTGCGGCCACTGTGGGGCATGATTCCGCCTCGGATCCTCGGTTGTGCTCCTTAGCTGGATCGCTAGCTCGATAAGAAGAGCTGGTGTGTGGGCACAAGCGAATGTGGTTGCGGTTGCGGGCCGGCCGGCGTGACTGCGAGCAGACAGGCTGCATGCGCGTGGGCCCAATCGCGCCATTCACGCGGTACTCCAAAGGCCTAATCGGGCCGGGCCGGCACATACAGATTGCGACCGGGGCCAGCGTCGCACCTCGGTCTCGTCCCTTACAGCCGGAGCTCGTGGCTCTCCCCAAGCCTCTGGGAAGGTGGCGGAGCTGGGAAGACGCGAGAGAAAACCAAAGTAGCGGCGGCCGACCTCTGTCTGCAAGCACGTCTCTGGCAGGGCAGTCGGCACCAAACGGAGCACAGTACCTCTTCCAAAGCAGTCGGCTGAAGCGGAGCACAGTCAATGGGCATTCAGAGAGTGCAAAGCATGTCTCTTGTAGGGCAGTGGGCAGCGGGCTTTGAGGGAAAGGTCAGCGCGGTAGCGATGACCAGGAGAACACATACAGATGGGTGGGGAGAGGCCCTGGGACTAAGGCGTGACTACCCCGTCCCTGTCCCTCCCAGGGCGCCACCCCGAATCTAGCCTGGCTCCACCACGGTGAAGGCCCACACCTGCGGTTTCCGTCCCTCGTATGCTTGTGCTTGGCACTTCTTGGGCCAGACAGTGGTCAACATGGTCGCTCATGGGCCAGCCAGGGGTCCACCAGTGGTCGAACCCAAAATACTAGTGTCAATTTCGATCACACTCTACAACGCTCGACTACACTCTACTACACTCTACTACACGGGTGCCAGTGGTTGTGGCCGGGGACTTCAATGCAGAACCCTCGTCGTCGGCGGCGATGTCGAGCATGCTGCGGTCGGGATGGTACGACGCCGCGGAAATCTGCTCCGCTGGCGGTGCCCCGAAGACGTACGAGAAGACAGGCACGCGAGGCACACGCATCGACCACATCTTGTTGGATGCAGGCACTCGTAGCGAGCGAGACCACCGTCGTCGTGGACGGGGAGGGGCAGCGGGTGCCCAGTCACAAGATGGTAACGGTGGAGTTGGACATCGCCGCGTTCGCAGACACGTGTGAGAGGTATCGGATGCCGAGGTCACTGCGGCAAATAAGCAAGGTGGACGAGGGGCGGACAGCGGCAAGGGCGGAAGAGTTGTTGGTGAAGAATCGCTTCGGCGATGCGGCACCAGGGAACGTGGAAGCACTCTGGCTGTCGGCGACGAAGGCGTGCGAGCAGTTTCTGATCGAGCTGGCAGAGGAACAGGGGCTGCTCGACGGGCCCGTTGCCGCCTATCGAGGAAGAGGTGAGACGAGGGTGCCCAAAGGGCGCGGATTGCATCTGCGACGGACACCGGGACGGGCGCAGACACATATGCCTCGAGCAGAGTCCGGAAGGCGATGAACGGCCTCGACGCGTATATCCGAGGGTTGCAAACTCTGAAGTATTTGAACTTCCCCTTTTGGAACTTGCTTGTCTTGCCCATTTTTCCCAGTTTGCCTCGAAGGCCCCCGTACGATTCTTCCAAAAAAAAAAAAAAAAAAAGCTCTGAATGGGGAAGGACCTGGGTGCATGCCGAGGTCGCTGGAGAAGACGTGGCAGAACGTGGTGTCTGGTCTGGATTCTATGGCCGGACAATTACCGAAGGTGCGCAATTTCCCGCGGCGTCCACCGGACTTGAGCGTCGCCCAGACCGTCAGGCAGAAGCTGGAAGCGAGAAGCCGTTCACTGACGGCACAAGCGCGTAAAGGAAGGATTGCACAGCTGGAGAACAAGATGCAAAACCTCCACTGCGCGAACAAAGGGCAGTTGCTACCGTGGTGCAGGAAGAAGAGGGCGGATGGCCTGGTGGCGCTGAAGGTGGAGGGGCAGTACATGGCGAATGCGCGGCAGATCGATGCGGCGTTGCAGAAGGAGTGGGCGCCGGTTAACCGGATGTACGAGTGCAAACAGGAGCCAAGCTATGAAGCGTTCCGGACGGAGTATGCGGAGTACATCGAACATCGTCCGATGGAATGCCGAGATTTGACGGGCGAGGATCTGAAAAGCGTTCTTGGAAAGAAGAGGGATGGCGGTGTCCCAGGTGTGGACGGATGGGACACAGCGGAGCTGAAGAAGCTGCCATTGCCGCTACTGAACGCCCTGGCAGCGGTGTTCAACGCG
>JAPJBO010000806.1:0-104489 GCA_030068145.1 Diplonema papillatum
ACGAATGCGCCACCTACGAACGCTCCGCCGACGAATGCGCCACCTACGAACGCTCCGCCGACGAATGCGCCACCTACGAACGCACCGCCGACGAATGCGCCACCTACGAACGCTCCGCCAACGAGTACACCAGATGATTGCGAGGTAAAACGATGTTCAGTTGTGAATCAAGGATGTACGGGGTCCGAATGTTTTGAATACACGAACTACCACTACGACTACACGCATATATGCGCAAGCTCTCGAGTAGGCAAAGAAAATGCCTGCATGACCGGCACCAAAGGCGTCTCGTACAGTGAAGCTGAGGCCGTTTGCTCTAGCAAGGGAGCTAGACTATGCACGATGACGGAACTGCGGTATAATGTAGCTGTCGGTATAGGATGTGACGTTGAAAATAGTTTGATGTGGACTCTCACTTCATGTGATGGAGGGCACGTTACACAAGGAGGTTCACTGGTCGGATCCAGGGAAAGTGGCCTGGAAGCTGAGTGTGAGGATGATTCGAAGAAGGCAGGAGTAGTGTGCTGCTCTTCCGACAGAGAAGAGGAGCTCTGCATTGAAGAAGTCGCAGAAGAGTGCCCGAGAACTCACACATGCTGCGACGACCGTAAGTACACGTACAACCCGGTGCCTTGCACGGAAGACATGGACTGCCAGGCGTGTGTGGACCCTACACCCGACTCCAATGGGCACGGCCAGTGTGTCGACCAGGTATACTACAAGAAACTGCAGAAGCCTGGATCGTCCTATGGCTTCGTGTGCTGCAACAGCGAGCCAAAGCAAGTCAAGTGCAAGTCAGGGTACTGCACTCTTGCTCCCTGCAATGGTGGGTCAGAGGTAGATTCGTCGGGTGATCCGATCATAACGTTCGTCAGCCCAGATTGGACCAACGTGCGAGGAGATGAGTGGTCGAGGACCCAATGCAAATCGTGCCACGGGAACGGGTGCGATCAGTGTGTGGATGGCTTCTTCAAGTACAGCCAAAAGGCTGAGTGTGTCTCGTGCGATGCAATATCCGATTGTCTTCACTGCCAGGACCAGGGCTGCGCTCAGTGCAAGTCAAACCGTCCGAGGACTAAGTGCGATCCACTGCCGGGCCTGAAAGACCCTTCGTACTGCTGCGATACCGGTCGACGTGATTTGTGTCCTGTTCCGCCTCTAGTCCCTACTGCCGCACCCCCTACGAGTGTCCTACCTTCGATGTCACCGCCGACGAATGCTCCACCTACAAGCACTCCGACGACGAATGCAGCAACGACAGGGGCTCCGGTGACAAGTGTACCTAATACAAACGCACCACCAACGATTGGACCAGGCGATTGCAAGGTAAAGAGATGTTCAGTGTTGAGGCAAGGGTGTACAGGCTCCGAATGTTTTGAATACACGAACTACCATTACGACTACACGCATGTATGCGCAAGCGCTCGAGTTGGCAAAGATAATGCCTGCATGACCGGCACCAAAGGCGTCTCGTACAGTGAAGCTGAGGATATTTGCTCTAGCAAAGGAGCTAGACTATGCTCGATGACCGAACTGCGCTATAATGTTGCCGTCGGTATAGGATGTGACGTACAAGATAGTTTGATGTGGACCCTCACTTCGTGTGACGGAGGGCACGTCACACAAGGTGGGTCACTGGTCGGATCTAGGAAAACGGACCTTGGAGCTGAGTGCGAGGCTGACACGAAGAAAGCAGGAGTCGTGTGCTGTTCTTCCGACAGAGAAGAGGAGCTGTGTGTTTTAGAGGTAGCAGGTGAGTGCACGAGCACCACCGGTACCCACAGCTGCTGCGACGACAGGAAGTACACGTACAACCCGGTGCCTTGCTCGGAGGACATGGACTGCCAGGCGTGTGAGGAACCTACACCCGACGCCAATGGCCACGGCCAGTGTGTCGACAAGGTATACTACAAAAAGCTGGCAATGGCTGGGTCGTCCTACGGCTTCGTGTGCTGCAACAGCGAGCCAAACCAAGTCAAGTGCAAATCAGGGTACTGCACTCTTGCTCCCTGTAGTGGTGGGACAGATGTTGATTCTTCCGGTGATCCGGTCATAACGTTCGTCAGCCCAGATTGGACCAACGTGCGTGGAGACGAGTGGTCGAGGAATCAATGCAGGGCGTGCCACGGGAACGGGTGCGATAATTGTGTCGACGGCTTTTTCAAGTACAGCCAGAAGGCAGAGTGCGTCTCGTGCGATGCAATCTCCGATTGCCTTCAGTGCCATGACCAGGGCTGCTCTTGGTGCAAGTCAAACCGTCCGAGAACCAAGTGCGATCCACTTCCAGGCCTCAGCGACCCTTCGTACTGCTGCGAAACCGGCGAAACGACAATGTGCGTCATTGACGCGCCATCACCATCACCTGACACCCCGGAGGATACCATGGTTCCAGTTCATCCGACAACCCCGCCCGTTTCTACCACTGACGCGCCTCCCATCCCTGTATGTGACAAGGTCCTGAAGAAGTGGGAAGAGTGTACGCATGACCCCACTTGCTGTGCATCCGATCTGCGGTGCTTCGAGAAAAAGGCAGGGTACGCTCAATGCCGCAAATCCTGCCCGGCCAAGGGCTGGACGTGCAACGATTTGTGTGGGCCGCAGCCAACGAGTGCTCCGGCGTCAGATGCGCCGACGATTGCTCCCATCCCTGCATGTGACAAGGTCCTGAACGAGTGGAAAGAGTGTACGCATGTCCCTACCTGTTGTGCATCCGATCTGCGGTGCTTCGAGAAAAAGGCAGGGTACGCTCAATGCCGCAAATCCTGCCCGGCCAAGGGCTGGACGTGTAACGATTTATCTGCGCAGCCAACGAGTGCTCCGGCGTCGGATGCGCCGACGATGGCTCCCATCCCTACATGTGACAAGGTGCTGAACGAGTGGAAAGAGTGTACGCATGCCCCTACCTGTTGTGCATCCGATCTGCGGTGCTTCGAGAAAAAGGCAGGGTACGCTCAATGCCGCAAATCCTGCCCGGCCAAGGGCTGGACGTGTAACGATTTATCTGCGCAGCCAACGAGTGCTCCGGCGTCGGATGCGCCGACGATGGCTCCCATCCCTACATGTGACAAGGTGCTGAACGAGTGGAAAGAGTGTACGCATGCCCCTACCTGTTGTGCATCCGATCTGCGGTGCTTCGAGAAAAAGGCAGGGTACGCTCAATGCCGCAAATCCTGCCCGGCCAAGGGCTGGACGTGCAAAGATTTGTCTACGCCACAACCAACGAGTGCTCCGGCGTCAAATGCTCCGGAGACGATCCCGAGCACTTCCGCTCCCGTTTCGTGCAGTAACATGGTGAAGGAGTGGAGAGAGTGCACGAATACGCCGGCCTGCTGCGCTTCAGGTCTTCGGTGCTTCGAGCAGAGCGAATGGTACGCACAGTGCCTCAAGTCCTGCACACCCGGGCAAGGGTGGTCATGCAAAGATCTGTCTGGCTGAAAGTCCCCGCCCCACGAACTGTATGTCGCGGACCCAGTGGCTCTCTTGTTGACGATGTCCTGTGTGTTCTTCAAACCGCCGTTCCCCTGTACCGTTCTGTTTGTTTGGAAAAGAACCTGCTGCGTAGGAAATACTTGAGGAGACTGCCAGTTGCCGTGGCCCCACACGAAACACAGGTAAATCTGGGTTTAGTCGGCGGGCGTAAGCGTTTCAACAAAAAAAAGAAAACGACCCACCTTGTAGTATTGTATTGTTTTCTCCCCCTCTAGCCTCCGTCGAAATGAGCACAAGGCAGTCCCTCAAGTATTTTTAGCAAAGTTTGACAAATTGCAGTTGGTAGTAATAATCTTGCGGTTGCCCTTCAATGTATTGTGCAGGCTAAAAAGACGTAGGCAGCGTGTTTTGGTGGTTGATCAGAATGCGCTACCTGAAACTGAAAATCCACAAATAACGCTTGAAACGAGCTGCACCCTCATACTTTTCTCAACCCCCCTCCATACTCGAGCCTCAACGGTCAACCGGAGACTTTAAGATACCGACCTTCTAATCCACAAATAACGCTTGAAAATGACTCAGGGCAGATACGAGTGGGAAAACGATCAACCGGCACGCACAAACGAACCGATGCGCCTGTCTTTTTTTCTTTACATACGCGCCAGCTTGGAAGGAAATGCTCGACGAAGCTGCCAGACAAAGGAAGTGTTGAACGGACGTGGAGGTAGAAAAACAGCAGGGAAACAGCCCCGAATGCAAAACGCAACACGCGGTGGTGTAAGCGAAAAACTCGTCGGATCGTATTCTCCCCTCTACCCCGACGTTTCCTCCCTTCCATGCGGTGTCAAAACAGCTACGTTGAGCACTTCTTGCGACAACCAACTTGTGCTTTCCCGGAGACAGTACTTTTTACAGCTAAACATAACGATGTCAGCGGACCACTGCCCACCCACAACACCCGGCCGCTGGCTATAACTATAGTTTTTTTTTTTTTTTGGATGTTGACAGGGGTTTTTCCACTCACCAGTTTCGGGCCAAACCCGTGGTGAAAAAAAATTTCACTCCGGCAGAAAAGTTTTTCTGCCGGTGTGGTGTGGTGTGGGTGCCAGTCGACACGTGCCTGTGTCTGTCTGTGTGTGGTACGCGTCGTTGACCTCGTAGCCCCATAAGCGGGGGTCCCTCTGGCCCTTCACCCCACTCAAGTTTGGGGTGCTAGCTCACTCCCTACCCTCTTGCTCCTCTTCAGATCAAGCAGGAAACGGATTCAGAGAACATGCAGAACAGCTACACATGATGCCGTGAACGATGTAAGTAGAAGATGTAAGTAGAAATCACAAAGGGTTCATGCTGAAAGGCCAATTTTGCGCCTCTTGCGCTTAGCTCCTTCCGGGGCGTTGTCGAGATCGCCAGCAAGGTACATGGTCCGCAGGGTCACGGCCGACAATCCCTGAGCAAACAGGTCTATCACTTCCTCGGCAGTTTCGTCGCTCATTTCCTTGTTGTCGGCATCAACAATGCGGAACATGGAGACAAGAACTTGTTCCGGTGGACACCAGGTGATGGAGCTGCCGCCATAAATCTCGTCAAATTGGACGCCAGATATCCGGTCGTTGAATCCGGTCGTCAAATCCGGACACTGGTTGACTCGATTTCCGCCTTGGATACGGTCCGCATCATACAGACCTGTTGTTGGGCCGCTTAAACCACACCCTGACCACACACAACACGCACCCACTTCACCACCAGCCCACCACCCACGCCCACCCACACTGTCCACCACAACCCGCGCCCTTACCACCCACAACCCACGCCCCGACCACACACAACACGCACCCACTCCACCACCAGCGCCCACCACCCACGCCCACCCACACTGTCCACCACAACCCGCGCCCTGACCACCTACACCCAGCAACGCAAAATCCCTTTAGTGAAAAAAGTTTTTTCACCAAGCCCATTTTGGGAATTTTTTTTTTTTTAGTGAATTTTTTTTTTTTCACTAAAGGGGAAAATCCCTGGATGTTGTATGGGGTCAACATAGGGTATATGAAGCTACTTCTCTGCCGATGTCGCTGATGACTAACGGACCGTCGGACCCGTCCCAACGGGGATACTTATGGAAGTTACAATGAAGGCTTAGACCGGTACGGGCTACATGGCAACTCCTGCTCAACATGTAGAACGTGGGGAGCCCTTGGTCACATTCAATACGGGTGTGATCGTGGTGTCGGTCGCAACAGTCGTTTTGCTAGCCAAAGAGAGAGATAGAGAGAAAAAGAGCGCCAGAGAGAAAAGAAAAGATAACGTTATCTTCCGGAAAAGAAGGGTTACGTAACTTACGCGAACCCCCGAAAAAAATAATAACAAAAAAACAAAAAAATCCGAAAAAAAAATAAAAAAACACAAACCGACGAAGACCCAAAAACCTTTTTCAACCTCTCCAATTCCCTTCAAGCTAGACCATTATACAACGACCCCCCCCCCCCCCCTTTTTACCTTAAAAAGAATGGAGGTAGCACAAACTACCATACCAGCGGGGCCACCGCAAAAAGATTTATTACCTTTTCCTTATCCCTCAAAACCAGCACCAAACAACGACCTCTCCTTTTTACCTTTTTCTATTTTTGCATCCCTTTTCTAGACAACATCTTCCTCGAAGAAGACTTGATGCTAGCATTAACCATGCATGAGAGGCAGTGTCCTGCCTAAACATTAAACTATGTTTTCCCCCCCGAAACATCAATTATGCATAAGTGGCAGTGTTCTGTCTAAACGTTCGTCGAGGCCTATTTCACACCCTATTTCACACCCTATTTCCGGGTGTGGCACACCCGCTTTGAGTGAAACCAGACTCCAAAAGTTGCTGGAGTTCCCGTGTGGCAGTAGACTAGCCGGACAGATGCTGACTGTCGCCTGACGTTTGTCTGTTGCTAGCCTGGGTAGGCGACGTTACCCTAACCTTAGTCTGGCAGTAGACTAGCCGGACAGATGCTGACTGTCGCCTGAAGTTTGTCTGTTGCTAGCCTACGTTACCCTAGCCTTAGTCTGGCAGTAGACTAGCCGGACAGATGCTGACTGTCGCCTGAAGTTTGTCTGTTGCTAACCTGGGAAGGTGACGTTACCTTAACCTTAGTCTGTAAGTAGACCAGCCGTGTTGTGGGGAGAATCGCACCTTCAACGACTTCTTACGGATGTCGTAACAACCTCCCCCCCATACCTTCAGACCAGCGGAGGCCAGCAAAAATATTTCTTACCTTTTTTCTTATCCCTCAAAACCAGCACCAATAACAACGACCCCCATACCCCTTGGGATAGGCCCTGAATGAAGGAAGGAAAAACTCAAAGAAACCAAAACAGCCGTGCTCGCACGGGAACAGGACTGAAAGTCTCCATCCAAAGGACCCACCGATGAGTTCTTTGGAATGGTCGGCGTTCAAAAACAAGAAGCTATGCGCACAATACAGAGAACTAGTCCCACAAGATTCCATACCCTACCTGCCAGTTTTCCTCCCATAGTCTTCGAAGAAAGCTTCACGCTGGCATCAAACATGCATGAGAGGCAGACAGTACTGCCTGAACATAAAAATTCACCGAGGTTTTTGTTGTCGCGAACGAATCCCCGTGCAAACCGGCAGCGTCCACGGCACACGGCGCCAAGCGTCCATGCGGCCTCAAGCTCGTCGAACAGTCATCGCACACACGTATCCGGTTGCCACACGAACGCACAGCATCGCACACACACCCTCTCCGGTAGCTCGGTCTTTCAAGAAATGTTTTGATAAGCACCTGCTTTGCAGGAAATACTTGAGGAGACTGCCAGTTGCGAAATCTCAAAGGAGATAAATTTGTAGCCCATGCGAAACACGGGTAAATCTGGGTTCAGTGGCGGGTGTAGGCGTTCAACAAAAAAGACCCACTTTGTAGTTGTATTGTCCCTTGTATTGTTTTCTCCCCCTCTAGCCTCCGTCGAAATGAGCACAAGGCAGCCCCTCGAGTATTTTCCTTTATACCTACCCCCCCCCCCCGGTTTTGGCGGTATCCATCTTAATCAAGGGGGGTATCCATCTTAAACACGGGGGCACTGTAGACTACAGTGTAGCCGCCTTACACAGGGGTACCTCACCCCGTGTTTAAGATGGATTGGCATTCTCGCCCGTTATCCATCTTAATCAAGGGGGTTTGGCTATCCATCTTATGCATGGGGGGGGGGGTAGGTATATGGACAAGTGGGTCCATCCCATCAGGATAGACCATGGTGTACCGTGATAGTTTGAGGTTAGTTTGGGTTAGAATGCAAAGAATCTGTGGCGATAATCTACATCGCCGGCATCGGCCTGCATTCGTCACGTTACACGGTGAGGTCCAGCCTCAGAAGCTGGAGTTAAAGAGGGTGTATCTTAGCCACACCCGAAAAGCGGGTGTACCACAACTACAATGCGTGTAAATCCACATCCGAAAGCCGGTGTGACACCCGCTTTTTAACTCCAGCTTCAACTCAGCTGCTGCTGAGGCTGGACTTCACCGTGTAGATGACTAAAGGGGGGGGGGTCGAATAATAACAGTAGACTGTGGTGTACCGTGGTCCATTGTCATAGTTTGGGTTACTTGAGGTTAGAATGCAGAATGTCTGTAGCGATGGCCTGCACTTGGTCCACTTTCATAGTTTGGGTTAACATGCAAATATTCTGTGCCGATACTCTGCATCGCCGGCTTCCCGGTTATCTCTTCGCACTGTCATGGACAACAGCAAGCAAAATTCGACGCAGTTCAAGGGGATAGGGGTGGGCCGGCTAGTTTGACACTTGCTGTCGCTGGCGGAGAACTATCAACAATCTTGCGGCTCGCCCAACCATGTATGGCTGAAGTTCAACGAACGGAGGCAGCGTGGGTGGGTGGTTGATCAGAGTTCCCCACCGGAATGGAGCAGCGACCCTATTGGAGAAACAATACTACTACAAAGTGGGTTCTTTTTTTACATAAGCGCCAGCTTGAAAGGAAATGCTCGACGATGCTGCCCGACAAAGAACAGAAGGGATCCCAAGTGCTGTAACTACCGAACCACGTGTTGAACGGACGTGAGGTCATGCGGGTCTACCCCTACACGACAAATCACATAAACACAACAGGTCAAAGTGAGTGAGAAGGTAACACACGGTGGTGTAAGCAAAGATCAAAAATGTATGAGCACCTGCTTTGTAGGAAATACTTGAGGAGGCTGCCAGGTGCAAAAGATCAAGCGGCGCACGTCTGCGCCGGGAGCCCAGCGGAAAGGCCACTTGACGAGTGCGTGCAAATATGTCTAGCTCGGAGAAACGAGAAATAAAGCCCAAGGTTCTTCCCCTAAACGAAAACCCCCACCGATCGCCACAAGCATGCTACTAAGCTGAACTTCACGAACAACCAAAAGGTCGAAAGACACCAATCTGTACGAGTTGTCGAAAACATAAAAAGAAAAACGAATTCAAGCAACACTTGTGACAAGAACCGACCCAATGCATTAACCACCTCGCCTGGTTGCTGTCGTTGGGGGAGAAATCAAGCGTTTACCCAATCCCCACCCGTTCGTAAGAATCTGCAGGAATGCTCGGAAGCTTCTCCTGCAGCCACGATGCGCGGTTACCGCCGCTGTTGAACAACAGACAGCACAGTGGCTGGGAGAAACGAAGCTGACGCGGTAGCGCGCAGAGAGAGGCGTTCTGCAGCGCAGGCAAGAAAAGAGGTGATCGTTGCTCTCATCGCAGCACTGATGCGCCCCGGCCCCTTCTTTCCCGGTCCGTGTGAGAATCAATCACCGGCCCAGACCTTCTTGCTTGCGTGCGGCCGCCTCCAGTACGCCAGTTCTTCGGGAGAGGGCAGAGTGGCACGAGCGTGACATGAGAATTTTGGCTGTAAAACAGCGTAACATGATAATCTTGGCTGTCAAACAGCGTAGCACGAGCGTAACATGAGTGTCTAAACGGTGCTGACAGGGCTCATAGAACTTGCCACTGCCGGCCAAAGAAAGTCCAGTACACTTATAAAATGTAGCCCTCGCCGTTTCACAAACCCCGCACGAATTAAATAGGACCTACGCAATACGGGGTAGGGCTACATTTTGATGCTCCACATGCAGCTGGCGGCTAACTGAGTGTCTAAACGGTCCTGACAGGGCTTATATAACTTGCCACTGCGGCCAAAGAAAGTCCAGTACACTTATAAAATGTAGCCCTCGCCGTTTCACAAACCCCGCACGAATTAAATAGGACCTACGCAATACGGGGTAGGGCTACATTTTGATACTCCACATGCAGCTGGCGGCTAACTGAGTGTCTAAACGGTCCTGACAGGGCTTATATAACTTGCCACCTGCGGCCAAAGAAAGTCCAGTACACTTATAAAATGTAGCCCTCGCCGTTTCACAAACCCCGCACGAATTAAATAGGACCTACGCAATACGGGGTAGGGCTACATTTTGATACTCCACATGCAGCTGGCGGCTAACTGAGTGTCTAAACGGTCCTGACAGGGCTTATATAACTTGCCACCTGCGGCCAAAGAAAGTCCAGTACACTTATAAAATGTAGCCCTCGCCGTTTCACAAACCCCGCACGAATTAAATAGGACCTACGCAATACGGGGTAGGGCTACATTTTGATGCTCCACATGCAGCTGGCGGCTAACTGAGTGTCTAAACGGTCCTGACAGGGCTTATATAACTTGCCACCTGCGGCCAAAGAAAGTCCAGTACACTTATAAAATGTAGCCCTCGCCGTTTCACAAACCCCGCACGAATTAAATAGGACCTACGCAATACGGGGTAGGGCTACATTTTGATGCTCCACATGCAGCTGGCGGCTAACTGAGTGTCTAAACGGTCCTGACAGGGCTTATATAACTTGCCACCTGCGGCCAAAGAAAGTCCAGTACACTTATAAAATGTAGCCTCGCCGTTTCAAACCCCGCAGTGTTATGGACCTTTCTTCGGAGGGGCTCACGCACTCAAAGATCGACTTACACGCACGAATTACGCAATACGGGCTTTTCGGGGGTACCAGACAAACTTCGAGCCACATGCTTGGTGCAAAGGTTGGACGGGGAAGATTCGGAAACTTACCGTAATTGGAATAATGTTGAACTGGGCTAAAGCTGGAACGGGTAAATTCACAGACCGGGTAAAACTTGGGGGGTGTCCGAGGTAGCAGTACTCACCTGAGAGACTACGCCAGTGGTAGTCCTGCAGCCTATCTTATGACAGCGGCATAGGGGTCGAGCTGAGAATTGAGCACCCCAAGGCGCGGGCGAGCGCCAGGGTCGCAATATTCTGCAAAGTACGCAGACCCTCAAAAAAAGAAATGCCGGACCGGGTAAAACCTGGGACACCCAGCCCCATTTTTTTTTTTGGGGGGGGGGTTTAGACCGTCGTGAGACAGGTTGGATTTCCCCTAGTGACGGAGAGAGAGCTCATCGGGCCAGCGCATTCAGACAGCAATACGGGGTAGTACGAGAGGAACTCCCGTTTCTATCTACGGTTGTTCGATCGGACAGTGCCGTGATGCCTCCGCTGGATGGATTATGGCTGAACGCCTCGAAGCCAGAACCCGGTTCAACATTAATCCAATTACCGTGCTTAAATATTCGGAGTTAGCAGGTAACCCAGGCAGTTCCTCGCTCCTCCTTGTTCCCGACTTTTCTTGATCGATCTTTGCGTTGTTTGCGCACTGGCAAGAGCAGCTACGTGGCTGAAGTGGAAAGGCAATTTGCCTGAATTAATCGGTCGGCTAGGTGGATGAAACTACTGGTGTAGTTTATCGATGATTGCGTAAGCATTTCGGCAGCCAGATTCATATGCGAGCTTGACGTCTCGTACGGGAAAGCGTCAACGTCCGAACGAGAACCCCCGGGCCTGCAGTGGCGTAAGCGCAACGCGCTCATTATTTAAAGTAGACAATTTCTTTCCCCCCCACCTTCTATCTCTCTCTGGGAAGGTCAGCGCGGTAGCGATGACCGCGAGAAGACATGCAGGTGGGTGGGGGAGAGATCGCGGGGCTGCGGCGTCGGTACTCCCGCCTCCCGTCCCTCTCACCCTTTTGACTCGTTTTGATGCTTTTCTCTCTGCCTCTGTGAAATGAAGGCGAGGTTCTTGGAAAGCCCTCATTATCAGATCCACGATTAAGCGCAGGTTTTCCTCGCGCCTATTTTCCTCGCGCCTACTGTTCCGGCACCAAGTAGATGCTTCATTCGAACATACACACACACACCTCTCTCGGGAAAGGTCAGCGCGGTAGCGGTGACCACGAGAACACATACAGGTGGGTGGGAAGAGGGCCTGGGACTGCTAAGGCGGGATTAACACCCTTTCACTTGTTTTGATTTGTTCTCTCTCTCTTTTTCTCTGTAGGAAACGATCGCGTGTTGGCAGAAACGGTGAAGATAATAACTTTGGATTCACGGTTAAACGAAGCTAGCGCACAAGGTTTGCCTGATCTCGCACCTACTTTCCGATACCAAATAGACATTATATTCATCCTCTCTTCTCTTCTACTTTCTTCAATGTGGAGCATCCGATTCGTTGTGACCACATCTCACAACAAGCTTCAGGGCTAGCCACATGCGGATGACCAACCTCATAAGTTTGCGGGTGTCTGCGAGACAAAGGTTGGCCCGATTTCCCGTGGTAAAGGACCGAAGCACGGTACGGTGCAGATACCCGTCCAGTGTTTGAGGCACATCACCATTCCGAGCACGTTTTCGCAATCCCCCGCCGTCCGCACGTGGTTAACCTGTTTGAAGCACCCAGGTGTTCGTTTACGTTCACATTTTCCCCCCATAAGTCGAAGGCCTGTCGCAGCACTGTGCACCCAACTTTCCCACAAAGTGGTCAGAATAGCCGCAACGTTTGCCCAATACATTGTGGCTATTCCGGCTAGAATCTTTTTCAGAGTTATACACTCCAGTCCGTAATAACGGTAATTTATTTTTTCACGGGTTTGGCGGTCTTCACGAATTAGAAATTGATTAATTATTACGGACTGGAGTGTAGTTCGTGTCGACGGAATTGATTTCAACCCTGGCATTGCTTGTTGCCCTTTTTTTTTCAATTTGGGCCACAAAGGAAAAATATTCCAGCGCCCCAACAGCCGCAATGTATTGTGGGTAAGTGTTGTGGCTATTCTGACCGCATTGATGGACAGACAGACAGACGGATAACCCACAAATTTAAATAGTAACCCTGACCTGTTGAAATCGGATGCTGCCAAAAAATGGCTGGTTTGCGGGTCTGGTTCGAAGCAAATCCAATAGAAACTGGAAGGTTGTGGGTGCACAGTACTGCCTATCGGTCGGAGACGAGGGTTCAGAACACACAAATTCAACCAATGGCATATCATGACAATCAGGCTTGTTCACGTCTTCTGCGAAGATCTCCATCTTGCAGAGAGATGCGCCAGTTATGGGAGGTGGTGTTTCCTGGCTCTCAGATTGTACCTATCCGAGGAAGCGCAGGCAGCGTCGTATTGTGGGTGATATGATCAGAGTTCCTCCCTCAGCTTACGAAACAGTGCACATCCAAAAGTAGGAAGTCACGTCAAAACCGGTCTGCTGGCAGCCGTTTAGCAACCGTCTGAACGTGTTCACCAGCGCACAAACAAACAAAGACTCGATGCGAGCATCAACGTGGATGCGAAGAGCGATGTTCTGCCTAACCTACGATGCCTCTTGTCCTTTTTTTTAACATAAGCGCCAGCTTGGAAGGAAATGCTCGACGAAGCTGCCAGACAAAGAACCGAAGGGATCCCAAGTGCCGTAACTACCGAACGCGTTGAACGGACGAGCGATCACGCGGCATCTACCCCTACACGACAAGGCACACGAACACAACAGGGGAAATACTCCTGAGCGAAAAAAAAAAAAAAAAAAAAAAATGCATGGTTGTGTACGCGAAGAACTATTCAGATTGTGCTTGTTATTGTATTTGCCCATCTACCCCTATATTTCCTCCCTTCCATTCGGAGTCAAAGCAGCTATCTGCCGAGTATTTTAAACCGACTGTGTTTATCGTCGTTCGCCACTGCTAGCGGGAGGCGCCTTGGAAAGTATGGACAAGCTTTACCCATAGCTGACGCAGAAGAGGCAGTTTGCGTTTCCCAGAAGAGGAGACAAGTCATCCCAATCTTCACTCTGCCAAAGGAAAGCCCGATCCCTTCGCGTGGAAGGCCCCTTTGAGACCTTGCGTCCCCTATCGAGAAACAAGGTCACAGTGATCACCCCTTGGGCACAATCGCAGTACGTGGCTTCTCTTCTAGACAATTTCATTATATTTTCGCATGTGGTTCATGTGCTTAAAAGAACTCAATGCTCAACAAAATTTGACGTGGGCGGCTTTAGATTTACATCTGAATGACACCACAATACAATCACGTTGTCGACAACTTCAAGTAAGAGAATAAAACAAAAATACGCACTTCTTCGTAAATACCAATTAATTGCAAACTCGAAAGTGAACGCTGGCAGCGTGTTTGGAGAGGATTCGCCCTGACCGAAGATAGATTCCACGCTAGAAATACGGGATCGTTGGAAATACGAAACATATACTTGTTTTCTATAATAATAAAACAAAAAGAGAACCCATTCATGAACGGTCACACGCTCTAAAAACTACGCATTTCTTTGTATAAGCACGGTAAAAGCACCTGCTTTGTACTTGAGGAGACTGCCAGTTGCGATAGATGCCAGCGAAATCGCAGAGGAGGTAAATAGTGGTACTCATCGGCATGCCGATGCCTCCCCACTGTCGCAACAACATTCCAAATCTCAAAGGAGGTAAATGTGCTGTCGCCCACTCGAAACACAGGTAACTCTGGGTTTAGTGGCGGGCGTAAGCATTTCAACAAAAAAAGGCCCATTTATATAGTTGTATTGTTTTCTCCCCCGTCGAAATGAGCACAGGGCAGTCCCTCGGGTATTTTTCGTAATAACAATTAATTGTAAACACGAAAGAGAACGCTGGCAGCGTGTTTGGGAGAAGTTTAGCCTACCGATCATATTCACTCACTAACAGGTTAATCCTCCCCCGGCACGTACAAACAAACATCGCGCCTATTCTTTTTCTCTAACTGAAGCGCGACACCAAAAGATTTCGCCAAACAAACGAAGGTCGCAAGCCACCAAACTGTTCGCCCCTTCGGGATTGACGGCACCGCAGAAAGAAGAAGAAACCCCCACCCAAGACTACACTCCACGAAGGAATGTACTTGGTGTCGGTCACAAACAGTCCCGGACACATGGCTAGCCATAACCCATAACGAAAGCGTGCACTAAATATACAACCCGTAACCATATAGCCCTTTCTTGCTCTAAGAGAACCCATTCATGAACGGTCACACGGAGACCCTAAAACCCCGGAATTTCAAGCGAACTTTAACTCTAAAAAGGAAAGAAGGCCGCTCCTGGTCCAAGAACGTGACGGCCAACCACAGCTTGCAAAGCTTGTGTCGGAGTGCTACAACCCCGTCCGCTCTGCCCTGGCTGACCGTCTTGACGAGCTTGTTTAGTTTGGGAAATCGGTAGCCACTTGACCCGTAGGCCCGTGGCTCTGCAGTACCGCCGAACTGGCTCCCGTGTAGCAGGCTTTCCCTGGTACCTTAAATCTAATTCGACGGCACCAAGTGTTCGCACTAAGGAAAAAATCGGCTGATTTCAGCCGGAAGAAAAATCTGGAAAAACTGACCGGCTGATAATCAGCCGGCTGGTTTTTGGAAGGTCTGCCGATCAGAAGCTTTTTGCGACAATATCTTGATTCACATCTTGCCCGGTTTGTGCATCAAGCTGACTCCGCTCTTTGGGCGGCACAGCCAGAGCTTACACTGTTGAAAATCGGCCGATTTTGTCTCGGTAACAAAAAAGGCTTCAATTTAATCAGCCGGCAAGCCGGCTGTTCGCGCGCACACTGACGGCACAGTGGCTTATATATGGGTCTGGTTCTCGGACCAAGTCCGAGCAACCAAAAAAAATACTCGAGGGACTGCCTTGTGCTCATTTCGAAGGAGGCTAGAGGGGGAGAAAACAATACAACTACAAAGTGGGTCTTTTTTGTTGAACGCTTACGCCCGCCGCTAAACCCAGATTTACCTGTGTTTCGTGTGGGCTACAGCACATTTACCTCCTTTCATCTATCGCAACTGGCAGTCTCCTCAAGCATTTCCTACAAAGCAGGTGCTTATACAAAAGAAATGGCAAACGTATCCAGCGGGTTTCCCCGAACGCCGTACCGTGCGCAGGAAAAGAGGAAAAGTGAATCGAACCCCACAAGCAAGCCTCTTGAGTGGGATGAGCAAGCAGTCCACCCCCCCCCCCCCCCCCCCCCTTTTGAAACTATGTCGGACATGTACGACATTTCACTCAAAAGAAAAAGCACAGAATGAAGCCCCGGCTGAGGGGCCCAGTAGCAGTGCTACAGTACAGCAGTCACACTAGCAGTACACAGCACCGGTTACTGCACCTTTGGATAACGTACAGCCTCAATTTTGGAACCTACGACTGGCAGCTTGAAAAAGGTTTCCGCGCCTGCGGCGCTGGTATTTCTGGCTTGTGTATTGTTTCATGACGTGTTGCGAGTCATTTGCATGCAAATGAGTGCCACACTATGCAACAGCGTACCAAACTGTTCGTCCTTCAGGGTCGGAGGTCGCGCCACCTACACCAATCTGTTCGAGATCGTCGGAAATGCACAACAGGGGGGCACCCATCCCCTCTTGACATCCCCTTTTAATGGAGTGTCGCACTTCCTTTCTCCGCAACCAACCCCAAAACCCTCACAACACAAACAACGGTCGAAATAAATTAATCTGTACGTCCTACCAGATCGTCGGAAACTCAGAACCAGGCATTGTTTCTCTTTTCTTTTGTATACGCACCTGCTTTGTAGGAAATGCTTGAGGAGACTGCCAGTTGCGATAGATCAAAGGAGGTAAATGCGGTAGCCCACACGAAACACAGGTAAATCTGGGTTTGGTGGCGGGCGTAAGCGTTCAGCAAAAAAGACCCACTTTGTAGTTGTATTGTTTTCTCCCCCTCTAGCCTCCTTCGAAGAAAGCACAAGGCAGCCCTTCTCAAGGCTCGATGCTGGCGTCAATTTTGCATAAAAGGCAACGTTCTGCCGGGCAATTCAACCAAGATCCCCCTTTCAGGGTCCAAAAATACAACCTGCCCCTTTTCTTTTTTAGAAACATTTTCTCCTTTCCTCCTTTACTTTGATCATAGGTGTCACGGCAAGTTTTGGTAGGCGCTGCTTAACAAAGTGCATGTTAATCCGTGTGGTTCATGTACTTAAAAGAACTCAATGCGTAACAAAATTTGACGTGGGCGGCTTTGGATTTACATCTGAATGACACCTCAATACAAAAAAAGTTGTCGACAACTAACAAGTAAAAGAAAAAAAACAAAACTACGCATTAGGGGGGCCCACGTACCCCCCTTTTTTTGGGACAAAAATTATAAGAGGTGGTTGCTCAAGCTTTTCGTGCCGCGGAAAACTTTGTTGCCTTTATACATGTTCCCCGGATGTTGCCCCACATTTTTCCTCCCCAGATTGGCTGATTTTCGAGCCTCCAGATGAACATCGTACTTTTCATGGACGGTTTACTGGGGAAATGCACTTAGCGTTTTTTTTGCCCAGATACCATTTTTTTGAGATTTTCGCAATCATGGGTTTTGAGCTAAAAACCCACACCTTCCTCCCGAAAACATCATTTTTTCTTGGTGTAATGCCATATTTTGGACAGCTCGTGCATTTTGGCGACCTCTTTCACCATCCAAAAATCCACTTATGGTGGTGCCAGTCTATCTCAAGAGTTTGCAAATAATGCGGTGTGGAAGGTGGGATAGCTCAGGAAACTGCAAAACGCGCCACCTAGAGGGTGGGTTAGCTCGGGAAATTGTGATTAGCGCGGTGTAGAGGGTGGGATAGCTCAGGAATCGCAAAAATCGTCATCTGGAGGGTGGGATAGCTCGGGAAATTGCAAAAAACGCGTTCCAGAGGGTGGGATAGCTCGGGAAACTGCAAAAAGCGCGTTGTAGAGGGTGGGATAGCTCGGAAAATCGCAAAAAACGCATTGTTGAGGGTGGGATAGCTCAGGAAGTTGCAAAAAGCGCGTTGTAGAGGGTGGGATAGCTCAGGAAGTTGCAAAAGGCACCATCTAGAGGGTGGGATAGCTCGGGAAATTGCAAAAAACGCGTTGTAGAGGGTGGGATAGCTCAGGAAGTTGCAAAAAGCGCGTTGTAGAGGGTGGGATAGCTCAGGAAATCGCAAGAATCGTCACCTGGAGGGTGGGATAGCTCGGGAAATCGCAAAAAACGCGTTCCAGAGGGTGGGATAGCTCGGGAAACTGCAAAAAGCGCGTTGTAGAGGGTGGGATAGCTCGGAAAATTGCAAAAAGCGTGTCCTAGAGGGTGGGATAGCTCAGGAAGTTGCAAAAGGCACCATCTAGAGGGTGGGATAGCTCGGGAAATTGCAAAAAACGCATTGTTGAGGGTGGGATAGCTCAGGAAGTTGCAAAAAGCGCGTTGTAGAGGGTGGGATAGCTCAGGAAGTTGCAAAAGGCACCATCTAGAGGGTGGGATAGCTCGGGAAATCGCAAAAAACGCGTTGTAGAGGGTGGGATAGCTCAGGAAATCGCAAGAATCGTCACCTGGAGGGTGGGATAGCTCGGGAAATTGCAAAAAACGCGTTCCAGAGGGTGGGATAGCTCGGGAAACTGCAAAAAGCGCGTTGTAGAGGGTGGGATAGCTCGGAAAATTGCAAAAAGCGTGTCCTAGAGGGTGGGATAGCTCAGGAAGTTGCAAATGGCACCATCTAGAGGGTGGGATAGCTCGGGAAATTGCAAAAAACGCATTGTTGAGGGTGGGATAGCTCAGGAAGTTGCAAAAAGCGCGTTGTAGAGGGTGGGATAGCTCAGGAAGTTGCAAAAGGCACCATCTAGAGGGTGGGATAGCTCGGGAAATCGCAAAAAACGCGTTGTAGAGGGTGGGATAGCTCAGGAAATCGCAAAAATCGTCATCTGGAGGGTGGGATAGCTCGGGAAATTGCAAAAAGCGCGTTGTAGAGGGTGGGATAGCTCGGAAAATTGCAAAAAGCGTGTCCTAGAGGGTGGGATAGCTCAGGAAATCGCAAAAATTGTCATCTGGAGGGTGGGATAGCTCGGGAAATTGCAAAAAGCGTGTTGTAGAGGGTGGGATAGCTCGGAAAATTGCAAAAAGCGTGTCCTAGAGGGTGGGATAGCTCAGGAAGTTGCAAAAGGCACCATCTAGAGGGTGGGATAGCTCGGGAAATTGCAAAAAACGCATTGTTGAGGGTGGGATAGCTCAGGAAGTTGCAAAAAGCGCGTTGTAGAGGGTGGGATAGCTCAGGAAGTTGCAAAAGGCACCATCTAGAGGGTGGGATAGCTCGGGAAATCGCAAAAAACGCGTTGTAGAGGGTGGGATAGCTCAGGAAATCGCAAGAATCGTCACCTGGAGGGTGGGATAGCTCGGGAAACTGCAAAAAGCGCGTTGTAGAGGGTGGGATAGCTCGGAAAATTGCAAAAAGCGTGTCCTAGAGGGTGGGATAGCTCAGGAAGTTGCAAATGGCACCATCTAGAGGGTGGGATAGCTCGGGAAATTGCAAAAAACGCGTTGTTGAGGGTGGGATAGCTCAGGAAGTTGCAAAAAGCGCGTTGTAGAGGGTGGGATAGCTCAGGAAGTTGCAAAAGGCACCATCTAGAGGGTGGGATAGCTCGGGAAATCGCAAAAAACGCAGAGGGTGGGATAGCTCAGGAGATCGCAAAAATCGTCATCTGGAGGGTGGGATAGCTCGGGAAATTGCAAAAAGCGTGTCCTAGAGGGTGGGATAGCTCAGGAAGTTGCAAATGGCACCATCTAGAGGGTGGGATAGCTCAGGAAATCGCAAGAATCGTCACCTGGAGGGTGGGATAGTTCGGGAAACTGCAAAAAGCGCGTTGTAGAGGGTGGGATAGCTCGGAAAGTTGCAAAAAGCGTGTCCTAGAGGGTGGGATAGCTCAGGAAGTTGCAAATGGCACCATCTAGAGGGTGGGATAGCTCGGGAAATTGCAAAAAACGCGTTGTTGAGGGTGGGATAGCTCAGGAAGTTGCAAAAAGCGCGTTGTAGAGGGTGGGATAGCTCAGGAAGTTGCAAAAGGCACCATCTAGAGGGTGGGATAGCTCGGGAAATCGCAAAAAACGCAGAGGGTGGGATAGCTCAGGAGATCGCAAAAATCGTCATCTGGAGGGTGGGATAGCTCGGGAAATTGCAAAAAGCGTGTCCTAGAGGGTGGGATAGCTCAGGAAGTTGCAAATGGCACCATCTAGAGGGTGGGATAGCTCAGGAAATCGCAAGAATCGTCACCTGGAGGGTGGGATAGTTCGGGAAACTGCAAAAAGCGCGTTGTAGAGGGTGGGATAGCTCGGAAAGTTGCAAAAAGCGTGTCCTAGAGGGCGGGATAGCTCAGGAAGTTGCAAATGGCACCATCTAGAGGGTGGGATAGCTCGGGAAATTGCAAAAAACGCGTTGTTGAGGGTGGGATAGCTCAGGAAGTTGCAAAAAGCGCGTTGTAGAGGGTGGGATAGCTCAGGAAGTTGCAAAAGGCACCATCTAGAGGGTGGGATAGCTCGGGAAATCGCAAAAAACGCAGAGGGTGGGATAGCTCAGGAGATCGCAAAAATCGTCATCTGGAGGGTGGGATAGCTCGGGAAATTGCAAAAAGCGTGTCCTAGAGGGTGGGATAGCTCAGGAAGTTGCAAATGGCACCATCTAGAGGGTGGGATAGCTCAGGAAATCGCAAGAATCGTCACCTGGAGGGTGGGATAGTTCGGGAAACTGCAAAAAGCGCGTTGTAGAGGGTGGGATAGCTCGGAAAGTTGCAAAAAGCGTGTCCTAGAGGGCGGGATAGCTCGGAAAATTTCAAAAAGCGCGTCCTAGAGGGTGGTAGCTCGGTAGCTCAGGAAATTGCAAAAGGCACCATCTAGAGGGTGGGATAGCTCTGAAGATCGCAAACACGACTTTGCCGAAGAGCATGATACAGTGACAAAAGAAGAGTCTCAAATTAGTGCCCTCGAGT
Organism: Diplonema papillatum; assembly: GCA_030068145.1. NCBI lineage: Eukaryota > Euglenozoa > Diplonemea > Diplonemida > Diplonemidae > Diplonema > Diplonema papillatum. Next base: position 20,517 of record JAPJBO010000806.1, read on the forward strand.
CCTTGTATCTGAGCCAGCTCTTAGAGTTAGCCAAAGTGTGTGAAGCAGCTCAGCCAACTCAACGTTCGAAGAAGGATGTCCTGGTCGAGTTGCTGAGTCCTCACTTTGGAGAGCTCGAAGAAGAAGTTCGAACCATGATGGCAAAGAACGAGCAGTCTCGGGGCGAAGCAAAAGAAAAGAAGAAGCGTGCCCGTGCCTCGCAGGGCCCGTCCTCCACCTTACCGAGGAGGAAGCGAACTACGCCGGGGAAGCCCCTCTGAAAACGTGCCCTGTTCTGTCCCTTGGCTTTTGGTGGTTTGCGAAAGAGCCGGCTCCGTCTTGCATGGCATGCTACTTATCGAGGCATCCGGAAAACGATGTGACACAGGAAACGGCTGGTTGGTCTTCCTTGTACGGCATGGAAACCATTATTTAGCAAGCCGGCAAAAAGAAACTGCGGCAAAAAAGCCATTTTCTCCAGAATTCCAGTTCCATTTTCCTCAAATAGCCAACTTCGTTTCGTTTCTCCGAAATTTTGGCCTAGCATCTCGATCGAATGCGCATTAGATCTACTTCAGAACTACTACCGGTTCAGCCCTCGGATCGAACATCTTCTCCAAAACTTCCTGCTCGGCGCAGTGTCTCCTGGGCAATTACCATGGAAAAAGGCCGCTCCTGTGACGGTCAACAACAGCTTGCAAAGCTTGACTCGGAGGCAGCACAGTGCCACAACCCCGTCCGCTCTGCCCTGCGGCTGACCGTCTCGACGAGCTTGTGTTCAGCGCGAGCGCCAAGCCCCAAGGTGCGCCACGCCCCAAGGTGCGCCAACAAAAAAAAAAAAACCACCCGCTTTTCGGGTGTACGCTTTACACGCGTTTCGGCTGCAGCGCGCCCACTATGTGCAACTGGATCCCATGCCAACACGTGAACTCCAGCAACTTTTGCTCAAGCAAGTCCGGCCTCAACTGCGGGTGTGACCACACCGTGTGAAATAGGGTGTGCACTAGGACACAACCGCAAAGGGAACCCAAAAACAATCGGAAACCCCAGGAAAGTTTGATCCACACCGGTGTGGGTTCATGAAACGCCCGCAAAATGTGTCGCCAAACCGCCGGGACCCTAAAAGGACCCTAAAAGGACCCTAAAAGACCCCTACTTTTCCAAGACACCCGGAAATAGAGTGTAGGACATCCTATTTCACACCCTATTTGCGGGTGTGGCACACCCGCTTTTGGAGAGTCTGGTTTCACTCACATCCGTGAACTTAGTCAAAGCCGTGGTTGCGGCGCTATTCCCGGGAATCCGTCAACCCATCCCGGGAATAGCCTTTGCACCGTGGTTGCGGCACTTCCCTGAATATTTATGTTTCTTGCTGCTCAACGTGCGCGTTTTAAGCCACAGATATTTACAGTAACCCGCCCCAGAGCCATGCGCACTTTTCCCTCCCGGAATAGCCGGTGCGGCAGTATTCCCGGGAAGACGTCGACTTAACCTCGGAAATAGCCTTGGAACCGTGGTTCGGCACTGCCCCGAATGCGTCTTTTATGGCCACTCTTTGTGACGTTTGAGCCACAAGTGTTTATAGTAACCCGCACCAGAGCCATGTTCCCTGGAATGACTCATCGAAATCCCCGGAACAGCCATTGCAGTTGCGATAGATCAAAGGGAGGTAAATGTGCTGTAGCCCACACGAAACACAGGTAAATCTGGGTTCAGTGGCGGGCGTAAGCGTTCAACAAAACCACACCCTGCAGGCTGTGTGAAGTTCTCTAGTCGACTTTTCATGGTGCATCCCTCAGTGAAACTGTGAAACGGGTGAGTGACAGACCGGGACACCCGGGGGGTCTCCCAGGTAGTCTGCTGGGCAGCCTCCTATGACAGCGGCATCTAGGGGCCGAGCTGAGTATTGAGCACCCCAAGGCGCGGGCAAGCTCCCGGGTCGCGAAGTTCTGCAAAGTACGCAAAGTCGCAAACCTCGAAAAAAAATATGCCGAACCTGGGACACCCAGCCTCATTTGGGGGTGTCCTAGGTTTTACCCGGTTCAACATCAATCCACGACGTAACGACTTACGCCCGCCGTAGTAGTACGAGACAGTAGTGGGGCGACCGGATACTCGGAGAGATGGTCCCTGCACTCTAACTCGTCTCTCTCTCTTTCTCTCCCTTAATCCAATTGCGGTAATCCCCGGATTAGCCATCGCACCGTGGTGCGGTGCTATTCCCGGGAATGCGTTGACTTCATCCCGGAATAAGAGAGCCAGGTACACTAGACTACAAAACTCGCACTCGGGGGTACCAGACAAAACTTCGAGCCACATGCTCGGTGCAAAAAGGTTGGACGGGGACGATTCGGAAACTTACCGTAGTTGGAATAATGTTGAACTGGGCCAAAGCAGGAACGGGTAAATTCACAGACCGGGTAAAACTTGGGGGGTGTCCGAGGTAGCAGTACTCACCTGAGGGACTGCCCCATGAACAAATTAATCTGCGCAGCCCTTTTACCAATGAACCGGCCACCCGGAGACTGTGTACGTCCCGGGTTCTCAAGCGAATCTTTACAAAAAAAAGGTGTAGCAGTGACCGTTGTGGACTGGAACCCTTGTTTCTTGCGGCCCGTCCTCAAGCATGCCCCTGACGAGTTTCCCCTCCCTCCGCGGGGCCCATGAATACGGTCAACGAACGAAGCAACCTGTGTTGCACTTTCCTCTCTCTCTCTCTCTCTCTCTCTCTCTCTCTCTCTCTCTCTCTCTCTCTCTCTCTCTCTCTCTCTCCCACCTCTCTATTTCTCTGAAAGGTCAGCGCGGCCGCGAAGACCACGAGATCAAATACATACGGGAGAGATCCTAGGCCTGCTAATGCGTGACTGCTGCCCCTTTGGCTTGGTCTGGCGTGTTTTCTCTCACTCTCCGAAACGTTTTTTTCCCGCTTTACCCTGTGTGTGTTCTGCCTTCAATTCGCTTGCTCGATCCACTCCGTGCGCAACAACGAGTTGGTCCATCCCCTCCTGATAGACCGTGGTGCATCACGAATTACGCCAGGTAATTCTACGGGGGGGGGGGGATGGATCTGACGGACCGTGGCGTAGCGTGATATTTTGAAATTGGCACGAGGCGTCCCGGAGGACGTGGCCCAGTGCCAGGAACTCTCGCTGTACGAGCAGCTCGCGGGCACCGGTACTTGGACCTGCGCGTGAAGAAGGACGGGGGCGACTTGTGGATTCACCAATCACTCATCACTGCACAGACATCACTCATCACTCATCACTCATTGCAGGGACGTGTTGTCCGTCGAAGTCAAAGAGGCCTCCGATGACATCGACAAGTTCGCGCGTAGGAGAACCCTGAGAGCGGGAGGGGGCCCAACCCGCTAGTCTACGCCCCGGAGCTGCTCGTGTCGAAGAAGCGGTGGATGACCGACGGGTGCAAGAACAACGACGTGCGGCGCATCTGCATCCCGGGAACCCACAACTGCTGAAGTGGGTCTTTTTTGTTGAACGCTGACGCCCGCCACTAAACCCGGTTTTCCCTGTGTTTCGTGTGGGCGACACAGCACGTTCTCTCCTTTTGAGATTTGGAGTATTGTTGCGATAGTAGAGAGTCATCGGCTTGCCGATGGGTACCACACCACCTTTGAGATTTCGCAACAGGCAGTCTCCTCAGAAATCTCCTCACACAACGCAGGTGCTTATACAACATCAAAAAAGGAGAAAAAAACAAACGAGACCCACTTAAACATGCGCGGCTGCCTCTGTCTGCTGGCGTGCCTGCTGCTTGGCGCAGCGGAAGGCGGCGGCGTTATCGGCGAGAGCGGGAGGGGGCCAAGCCCGCTAGTCTACGCCCCGGAGCTGCTCGTGTCGAAGAAGCGGTGGATGACCGACGGGTGCAAGAACAACGACGTGCGGCGCATCTGCATCCCGGGAACCCACAACTGCTGACGTGGGTCTTTTTTGTTGAACGCTGACGCCCGCCACTAAACCCGGTTTTCCCTGTGTTTCGTGTGGGCGACACACTCTCCTTTTGAGATTTGGAGTATTGTTGCGATAGTAGAGAGTCATCGGCTTGCCGATGGGTACCACACCACCTTTGAGATTTCGCAACAGGCAGTCTCCTCAGAAATCTCCTCACACAACGCAGGTGCTTATACAACATCAAAAAAGGAGAAAAAAACAAACGAGACCCACTTAAACATGCGCGGCTGCCTCTGTCTGCTGGCGTGCCTGCTGCTTGGCGCAGCGGAAGGCGGCGGCGTTATCGGCGAGAGCGGGAGGGGGCCAAGCCCGCTAGTCTACGCCCCGGAGCTGCTCGTGTCGAAGAAGCGGTGGATGACCGACGGGTGCAAGAACAACGACGTGCGGCGCATCTGCATCCCGGGAACCCACAACTGCTGACGTGGGTCTTTTTTGTTGAACGCTGACGCCCGCCACTAAACCCGGTTTTCCCTGTGTTTCGTGTGGGCGACACACTCTCCTTTTGAGATTTGGAGTATTGTTGCGATAGTAGAGAGTCATCGGCTTGCCGATGGGTACCACACCACCTTTGAGATTTCGCAACAGGCAGTCTCCTCAGAAATCTCCTCACACAACGCAGGTGCTTATACAACATCAAAAAAGGAGAAAAAAACAAACGAGACCCACTTAAACATGCGCGGCTGCCTCTGTCTGCTGGCGTGCCTGCTGCTTGGCGCAGCGGAAGGCGGCGGCGTTATCGGCGAGAGCGGGAGGGGGCCAAGCCCGCTAGTCTACGCCCCGGAGCTGCTCGTGTCGAAGAAGCGGTGGATGACCGACGGGTACAAGAACAACGACGGCGTCCAGCTGCGGCGCATCTGCATCCCGGGAACCCACAACTCGGCGACCCACGGCATCCAAGGCGTCCCGGAGAACTTGGCCCAGTGCCAGGAACTCTCGCTGTACGAGCAGCTCGCCCGCGGGCACCGGTACTTGGACTTGCGCGTGAAGAAGGACGGGAGCGACTTCTGGATTCACCACGGGGACGTGCTGTCCGTCAAGGTCAAAGAGGCCTTCGACGACATCGACAAGTTCGCGGAGGAGAACCCGAAGGAAATTCTGATCGTGCACATCCAAAACGTCGGCGACATGTCCGAAGACGAGCACAAGGACCTGACTGATGACCATGTCGTCCCCACCTTCGGAGCGTACATGGCCCCCCGGTCATACGGAGTGGGCGCGACGTTCAAGAAGTTCTGGGACAACAGCAAGTCGCTGATCCTGATCTGGGGGGGCGCCAACTACGCCAGCCTCTCGGCGAACTACTGGCACCAGGGGTCGACGATGAACTCGCACTGGAGCAACACGAACAGCGGTGGAACCGTCATCTCGGACCAGCTGGCCGAGGCGCAGCTGAACAGGAACGGGAGGTTCCTCGTCACGCAGTTCATCATCACCCCGCAGGTCGGTGACATCATCTTCCCGCCGTATTGGGGCAGCATTGAGGACATGACGGACGACAAGTTGGACCACCTGACGTTCACCTACGAGTTGGACCGGGTGTCCATAGCCTCCGGCCAGAGGGCCAACATCGTTATGGTCGACTTCGGCGAGTACAACGACCAGTACGGCGTCGAAGCTTGCGTCGACGTCAACGGCATCAGCGACCACTTTTCCCAGCTGCAGGTGGTCAACAGCGGGCGGTGCATGGACGTCAGCAGCTCCGGCACGGCAGACGGGACGAAGGTCATCCTGTGGACGTGCAACGGCGGTTCGAACCAGCAGTGGCGGTACGACCACGCGAGCGGGCTCGTGCACAGCAAGCTCAACGAATCCCAGTGCCTCAGCTCGCAGGGGTCGACCGATCTGCACACGCTGCTCGTCATCTGGACCTGCACCGAGCACGCCACCGCCTTCGACTTCCACACCAACTCCCTCCGCCTGAGAAGCGACGCGACCCTCGCCGTCGACGCCGCCAGCACCGAAGACGGGGCCAGGATCTACCTCTACACGTCCCACGGCGGCGACAACCAAAGGTGGATGAGGAAGTTCTAGCCGGCGCAGCACCCAGTGTGTGTGTGTGTGTGTGTGTGTGTGTGTGTGTGTGTGTGTGTGTGTGTGTGTGTGTGTGTGTGTGTGTGTGTGTGTGTGTGTGTGTGTGTGTGTGTGTGTGTGTGTGTGTGTGTGTGTGTGTGTGTGTGGTGTGTGTGTTGGTGTGTGTGTGTGTGTGTGTGTGTGTGTGTGTGTGTGTGTGTGTGTGTGTGTGTGTGTGTGTGTGTGTGTGTGTGTGTGTGTGTGTGTGTGTGTGTGTGTGTGTGTGTGTGTGTGTGTGTGTGTGTGTGTGTGTGTGTGTGTGTGTGTGTGTGTGTGTGTGTGTGTGTGTGTGTGTGTGTGTGTGTGTGTGTGTGTGTGTGTTGTGTGTGCACCCACACTAATTCACGAAAAGAGACGGTCATACGGTACCAAAAAAGACAGACACTCACCTACTGCGGCTCCCTACTGAGGAGGGCCTACAAGTAATGATCAACAACCAAGGTACCCACCGATCCTCTTACCTCGTGAAACCACCACTCTTACGACACTCAGAACACAAAGGATATCTTCCCATAACGACGAAGGTCACCCGGAGACTTTAAAACCCCGGAGTTTCAAGCGAACTTTCACTCCAAAAAAAGGAAACGACGCCAGCGAAAAAAGGGGCCGGAGGTATAGGAAGGAAAACGGAGTCCCCCCAGTGCCGCCCCCCATGGGTTAATCCCTTTGCTCACAGAGTCTTTGCGCTCTTTTTTCTGTCTCTCTCTCAATCCCACTCTCTTTTGTATGAGCGCCCGCTTTGTAGGAAATACTTGAGGAGACCGCCAGTTGCGAAGTCTCAAAGGGAGGTAAATGTGCTGTGGCCCACGCAAAACACAGGTAAATCTGGGTTTAGGTGGGCGTAAGCGTCAGCACAACAGACCCGCTTTGTAGCTGTATTGGTTTCACCCCCTTCGAAATAGGCACAAGGCAGCCTTCGAGTATTTCCTTTCGAAGAAAACTTTCAAGCATGCATGAGAGAAGCAGAAGTTCCACCCAAGTAACGTTGCTACGATATCCATCTCCTCCTCCTCTTTTTACACGGCGGAGTCAAACCTCGGAAGCTGGGGTTTTTTGTGTTAACAATGCATTGTTGGTACTAAGAATTAGTAGTTGGCAGCGTGCTACATGAAACTTCCCAGCGCCATACTAATTTTTTGGGTTGAAGAGCACAAACGCACTCGGAAAGCGGTTATGCTAGAACCGACCCGGGCGTGTAAAAATGTGCCGGTTTTCAACACCAGCTGTAGCACCAGCTTCTTGAGGCTGGGCTCCACCCTGTAGTTACCCTGTTTCTACCCCTCCCCGGCCCCTTCCCTTGCTCTCTTTACCTTGGCGCGAACTAGGCATTCTGCATACGTCGGGTACTTGCAGTTGAAACGACAACCGGTCAGCTCGCGCGCAGAAAGACGTGGCGTTTCGACCGCGCTGCCTTCTGCAATGTAGTCTATCCCATGATAACTTACTACAAAAAAGGTGTCACGGGATAAGCCGGCAGCCGCTGCTTAAGGAGTGCTTGCAGATCCGTGTTGTCCGTGTACTTAAAAATGCTTAACGGCTTTATCACGTGGGCGGCCCTGAGATTACCCCCCCCTCAGGTGACACCACTGTGTCTTAGCCATACGTCAACTTTGTTTCTTTGCCAGCCGACTTCGAGCCACGAAGCGAACATTTTGACCTGAAAACACAACTGCACCGACCCCCCCCCGCCCGACCTCAGTGAACCTACAGCTAGGTCCTCAGAAGCCAGGCTCCGGACAACGAGAAGTACCGCAGAAAAGAAATTAAAGCCCGTTCCACGCGATCAAGGTCCCTATGACTTCAGCTAAGACGTGCATGGGCTTGGCAAAGTAGGAGCTGGGCCGAAAGAAAAGCGAGGAAAAAAGCAAGGAAAGCGGTCTTAATTCTACCCCCGACAGAACAAAGAAGATGTGAACAGAGAATCCTGAAGTCTACAGCAACATCGGACAGCGACAAAAAAAGAGGGGGGGAAAAGAAAAAGAAAAAAAGAACTGCGGCCTCGGTTGCTACAAGAGAGCAGACGACCTTCTGGGGGTTCAGTTTAGATGTTTAGAAGCTCGCAAACCGTGGGGTTTTCACCTGAGTCCTGGGGCCAGCTCGAACACGGTGGTGTCCAGCCTCAGAAGCTGGAGTTATTAAAGCTGGAGTTGAAAAAGCGGGTGTCACCCCGCCTTTCGGGTGTGGATTCACACGCGTTTTGGTCGTGGCACACGGGCGTGACTCGGACACACCTATTCAGCTCCAGCTTCGGAGGCTGGACCTCTACGTGTAAAAACAAAGATAAACGCACAAGTACAAGTACTGCCACTACAGCAGATACGATACGCACACTAACATACTATACCTTAAAGGAACCTTTACGACAATGGTCACCCCGGAGGACTATAAACCCCCCGGATCCCTAAGAAGAACTTGCACCCTAAAAACGACCAGGCCCCGCTGGATCTTCATCGTTGGAAAAATAATTCCCGTGGGGGGCCGCGACCAGGGTCGCCTCATATACCCGGATAGATCCACAGAAGGGCGGACGGAAAGGAGATGCTCAAGGAGTTCGCGAAGGAAGGAATGAAACGACGCGTGTGGTGAATTTTCTGTTCCGTGCATCCGTATTCTTTTTTTACACAACCGCCAGCTTGGAAAGAGATGTTCGACGAAGCTGTCCGACAAAGAACCGAAGGGATCCCAAGTGTTGAAACTACCGAACACGTGTTGAACAGACGTGCGAGGTACAATATGCGGGTCTACCCCTGCACGACAGACAAGACACAAACACAAGAGGAAAAATAGTCCTAGTGAAAAAAAATACAACACACGGTGGTGTTGTTGGGTTTCCCCCTCCACCTCTATATTTATTCCCTTCTATTCGGAGTCAAAGCAGCAACGTCGAGTATTTTAAAAAAGAAAACGCAACGTGCTTCACGCACTTCTTCTGCCCAACACGAAGACGTTTTGTCCGTGATGCGAAGGGGGTAGTAGTTGTCGCTTACCATCTATCGCAAACAGAAACAACTTCCAGACTGGTGTTAGACGGGTAGTGCAGACAGGTTGCCACACCGGCGGGTGGAACCAAGGCCCCGTGCGCTCAAACCAAACCAAAAATAAGAGCTCGTCACTCGCACAACCGCGGCTGATACAAAACTAATGATGATGATGACGGGAAGAGAGAGTTGTTTTCGTTGAACGCAGTGCCTGACCGTTTTTACGTAAAGCTGGATTCAGGACGCAAGTGAAAACGCCACGGTTTGCGGCGACGAGCTTCTCATTTCCTCCAACATTTCATGTTTGGTAAAAAAAAAACGGACCGAAACCAGAAGAACACTAATGGCAACCAATGAAAACGTAATTCGAATTCGACACGAACGAGTGCAGAATCCAAGGACGGGCAGGTCGTAGGACGGGTTCAGCGATATATTACACGGCGAGGTCCAGCCTCAGAAGCTGGAGTTAAAGAGGGTGTGCCCGAGGCACACCCTCTTGAAAAGCGGGTGTGCTACAACCAAAACGCGTGTAAATCCACATCCGAAAAGCGGGTGTGGCACCCGCTATTTTAACTCCAGCCTCTTGGACCCCACCGTGTATCCATAGAAGCTGGACGGGAGGGTTCTCTTTCTTTTAGTAGGAAAATCAGATTGTATCTTTGAAGACTGACAATAATCCGAACGACAGGTTTGCCGCTCCTTCCGTCCGGAGAAACAAAAGTAGCTTGCTTCCTTGCACCACTTCATGTGGTCAGCAGCAGGATCAGCAGCTTTCCAACCATACGGCGCGCGGCAAGCAGGGCAGGAGCGGTGGACGAGAAAACAAGCCCCCTCCCCGGAGAGGCGGTGTTTCCCTTTGCACACGCAAAGTAGTAGAATTTCTTTTTGTATAAGCACCCGCTTTGTAGGAAATGCTTGAGGAGACTGCCAGCTGCGAAACACAGGAAAATCTGGGTTTAGTGGCGGGCGTAAGCGTTCAACAAAAAAAGCCTCCTTCGAAATGAGCACAAGGCTGTCCCTCGAGTATTTTCGTCATCGTAAGCACGAAAGAGAACGCTGGCGTGTTTGGGAGAAGATTGGCCTAACGATCATATTCACTCACTATCATTCCCTAGCAGGCTAATCCCCCGGCACATAAACAAATCGTCGTCACCATATAATTGAACACGTACTGATTGCCCGTCACAGTGCGTTGCTCAGGTGGTCGAAGGCCTGGCAAACGCACTCATGCAACAAGAATCTGCTACTGATTGCCCGTCACCTCGTTTTTCCAGTGCAAGATCCCGTCTCCGGAAGTTCTCGACAGTATATGGCTGAACCCACACGCACCCACTCACCAGCCCTCCTTGAATTCCACCCAACCTTCCTTTCTGTATCATTTGTTCGAGCGGGCACCCACCAAACCACAAGCAGCCCCTTCAAACGCGTGAGGGGACACCCAGTCCGAAGCACACACGCCCCCGCTGCTGTCCCTGGAGACGCTCAGGCTCCGTGCTGTTGATGGTCCGCTTTGTGTGTCCGTGGCTTAAACAATAGTGAGAGACCAATGCAGTGGCCCTCAGCTGGCAGAATTGCTTCCTCGCACTTTCTTATGGCAACAAGCTTGCTTGTCTGTATCAAAAAGCGTCGGGTGGCAGCGCGCTGTGCTAAATCACTTAAAACGGGGGGGTTCACACGTCGGCACAAAGACAAACTGTGCTTCAACCATTGTTGCACACGACGACCCCATCTCCGCTAAGCCCCCGCAGAGTATTGCCACCCGTAAAAGAAGACAGGTCAGCGCGTTCTGGTGAATGCGTAGACGCGGGTGTAGGGGAAGCCTACGCCTCGAGAGGGATTAGCCTGTTGTGCTCTCGTAGTCACGGGAGGTCCTGGCTGTGACGAGTTGCGCCCAACCGCCCGACAAGCCAGACCTGCACTGTCTGCAGACACTGAGGCTCCGAGCAGACGATGGTCCGCCGTACGTGTCCGTGGGTAACAGGGCCGACTCACAGAGCAGATAAGACCGGTGTGGTGCTGGGCACACAGAACCATTCCACGCACGTTCTTTGCACCCCCCCCCCCCCCTTCTTTTCTTTTTATTGTATAAGCACCCGCTTTGTAGGAAATGCTTGAGGAGACTGCCAGTTGCGATAGATCAAAGGAGGAAATGTGCTGTAGCCCACACGAAACACAGGTAAATCTGGGTTTAGTGGCGGGCGTAAGCGTTCAACAGAAAAGACCCGCTTTGTAGTTGTATTGTTTTCTCCCTCTAGCCTCCTTCGAAATGAGCGCAAGGCAGTCCCTCGAGTATTTTGTATAAGCACCCGCTTTGTAGGAAACGCTTGAGGAGACTGCCAGTTGTGCGATAGACAAAGGAGGTAAATGTGCTGTAGCCCACACGAAACACAGGTAAATCTGGGCTCTGTGGCGGGGGTAAGCGTTCAACAAAAAAAGACCCGCTTTGTAGTTGTATTGTTTTCTCCCCCTCCAGCCTCCTTCGAAATGAGCGCAAGGCAGTCCCTCGAGTATTTTGAAAGCATGCTAATACTGCAGGGAATAGTAGACCTCTTGAGTTTGTGCTAAACACGATTATGTGAACCTGACATAGCCTAAAGCATGACAGACCCCCCCCTTCGTGAGGAAAAAGCGAAGAACGAAAGCACCTTCTTTTTTGTGTCTAACAAATGCAATTTGTCAAGAACAAAAAAACAGATCGATGGCAGCGTACTATCCTCACTCCCGTTTAGATGAACAAAACAGGTTTGAAGGAAGTGCACACAAACAAAGGAAGCGCCAGACCCGATTTTTGCGGTAACAACGCATTGTTAGTACTAAAGAAAAGTGGCTGGCAGCGTACTACATGAAACTCACCAAAGCGTTCCGGTGAGTTCCGCTACGTTAGTGCGCACAAAGCAAAAAAACTGTCTCGTCAAGAGCTGCGACTCAACTATTCCCTCTTCTTATCGTTTTCTTCTTTTTCACGGCTTGGCTCCCTCTACGCGTCGACCAGCGACTCTGAAAGTAAAATTGTCGGTTTTTTTTTTCGACCTCAACAACGCTCTTACAACCCAGGGGCAGCAGCCCGATACCGACCGCTTCCACAGCAAGGCAGGATCTGGCAGGTGACCGGCGACACCTCCCCTCCCCGACTCCCCTCCCCCGTTTGCGACGCGCCAGCGATGTTCTGGGGGGACGAAGAAGCTTTTCTCGCTCGGTCCAGTGTGTGGGGGGGGGGGGGGGGGACCCGGGGGCTGGCCAGTATACGGTATACCTCTTGTGTGTGTCAAGTGATCACTAGGTATATCACAAGTGATGGCTTGTCATATAACAAAAGGGATCACTTGTTATATAACAAGTGATTGCTTGTCATATAACAAAAGTGATCACTTGTTACATCACTTGTTAGAAATATAACTAGTTATGTCCCAAAAAAAAAAAAAAAAACAGCTAGCAAGTGCGTCGTGTATGCTGTGCACACATGACCTTCCCACAATGTGGTCAAGTGGCCCGGAGATTACTCCCCTCAGGCCACTCACACCACTATTTTACCTGTAACCGCTCGACGGCCCACGGACCCTGTCTTTCCCACGCGCGCCCGCATGACACCCCGCCCTACTACGCGAGGCAACTGGCAGGGTTGCTAGATCCGAGTGACCCACGACCTATCGGGGGAATTGGCTGCGGGATCGTTGCTCACGCATACAAGAAGAGACTAGAAAACTCGTTCCATGGTTCAATCGAATACAAGTAAGCTGGTAAACTTGCGAAAAAAGGAATTGGAAAAAAAGGTCTCACCCCAAGAAAGGTTAGAGAAACAATCCGCTACCTGTGTTGTTCGTACGTGCACTTCCGCACCTCCTTCTGTACACAAATACCCTCAGTGAGGTACTGAAGCAGCCTGGCCCCGATACGCTGTACCGAGTAGCGCGGGGTTCTTTCGTCCTCCCATCTGTTTTTTTTCTTCTCCCCTGACGACCCTCGTTTTTCACCCAACGAAACTACGCATTTCTTTGAATTCGCACCTGCTGTTGTTGTAGAATACTCGAGGAGGCCGCCAGTTGCAAAATCTCAGAGAAGTGGAGGAACCCCCGGGTAATCTGAAGAGGCCCTGGTTTTCGCGTTGCCAAAAGGACAATTCCGCCGGTGCAAATCAAGAGCTCTGCAATGGCTCGACGCTGTACAGCAACAGTCTCTCAAACTGGGTTGAGCTTGGTCGGTGCAACGGAGAAGCAGAGCGGGGAGGGCGTTGCGGGCTGCGCGCCATGCGTTTTAGAGGACGGCCCTTTCGGCTGACACCATTTGCGCACTTAACCATGGTTGAGAAGACAACTGAAAGCATAGACACAAAGATAGCCCAAAGCATCTGCAGAATAACACGAAAAGCCTCTAGGCAAAAACCCGTTTTCACATTTCTTCAAAAAGACGACCGCATTGGACAACGGGGGGGGTCAGATTATCCGGTTTGCGGAGTGCGCGCGCTTGCCTTTCGGCAATCTTGCTCGGAGACAGTTTATCGTTACGGCTTTGCCCTCTTTCCTCGTGGGGTCGGCTGCACCGGTGCGAAGTGTCTCGGTCAAGGTGCACTAACTCCATTGCTAGTACATGTCCGAAGAATCCAACTCGATTCAACCCCGTGGCCTTAAAACCGCGGGGTCGAGGTAGATACAATTGACCGAGATAAGAACCAACGCTAGTAATAGCAGCGGTGTGTGGATGCAACAGGTGCACACGACTTCAAGTATTCTGACCCGACCACGAGGTTCGGCGTTCGGCTTCACGCTGTCGGCTGCACAGCGATATGGCGGCGAAGGACGTGCCTGGGGAAAGAAGGCAATCGGTGCGGGGCGTACAAGCGTTCAACAAAAGTACGTGCGCTCGGCTAAAGGCCGGCGCGGGGCGAGACTGGAGGGCAGCAGTTAAAGTTCGGGAAACAGTAAAGTTCGGGCGAAGCTAAGCTCAGGCGATGCAAAGTTTGGGTGATGCAAATTTCTGGTGAACCAAAGTTCGGGCGAAGCAAAAGTTCGGGCGAAGCTAAGTTCTGGTGAAGCAAAGTTCGGGCGAAGCTAAGTTCGGGCGCAGCTGAGTTCTGGTGAAGCAAAGTTCGGGCGATGCTAAGTTCCAGTAATCAAACCTCGGGCGAAGCAAAGTCCTCCAGTCTCGAAAAGACCCTCATTGTTGGTGTTTTGTTCCTCCCCCTCACAAGGCGGCCCCTCGAGTGTTTCATGGTTAAGAAGACGACTGAAAGCACAGACACAAAGATAGCTCAAAGCATTTGCAAAATAACACGAAAAGCCTGTAGACAAAAACCCGTTTCCACATTTCTTTTGCGAGAACCAGGAACTGCCCTTCTTAGAAGGCGTTCTTGCCCCAGCGGGAATTTTGTTGAACGCTTACGCCCGCCACTAAATCCAGATTTACCTGTGTTTCGTGTGGGCTACAGCACTTTACCCATCGCAACTGGCAGTCTCCTCAAGCATTTTCCTACAAAGCAGGTGCTTATGCAAAAAAAAGAAAACGTTAACGTCTCGCGGTTTGACCTGAGGCGCGTGCAGGTCAAATCGAACAATCAACCCGTGTTGGCGAAGGCGCCATCATTTCATTTGTGAACGCTATTGCCGGACCGCGACAAAGGGGAGGGAGCACTGCTGCAACCTGAGCCGGGCTGGCAAACGTCGCCGGTGTTGCTTTTGGGCACTTTTGCGTACCTGTTGCCTTTCTCGGCATTTTGTCGTGTACGACGCTAGTCGGGAAAGATTCATATAAACCGACGAATGATATACTGTAGTCCCTCACACGCTCTTGCTTGCGATACAAGTGTGGCAAACCCACGAATATCAATGACAGTTGTTTCGTTCTACTTACCCTTCTTCGCAGCGGCACGATTTGGCCGTTTCTAATGCGCTCCGGAATCGAAGCCCTGTGGAACCTTACTTCCGCGTTACTCGTTACAGCCACGGAACCGCTACACTGCCGTCAAGAGCGGGTAGGGCAGAAGTTCTTGTGGGTTTGCACTGCCACGAAGACGTGTAGTCGTGTGTACTATCACTCGAGTGAGGCGAGCGGCAAGCCTCCACCCCCAAGCAAACACAGGCAGCAGCACCTCCGTTCCCGTCGGTCCCTTGCAAGCGTTCGCGAAAGCAACAACGCCCACCCCCCACGCCCTTCCTGCCTAACTGGCCCGCTCTTTCTCTCCCACCGAACGTATTCAAACCCGGCCGCTTCGTTGCAGCCGATTCTTGTGTTGCCGCCCTTTTGCCGCATGTCTCCGTTTGTGCCATCTCGTTCTGCATGCAAAACAAGGTCGTTAGCCCGGCTCGGTGCCACAGCGCCGAGAGGTGTGTAGTGCCCACGTACGCGCCCTCGCTCAGACAGGGAAGAGAAGAAAAAGGGTGGCAGAATCCAGATGAACGGCACGTCGCCACCTAAACCAGGATCGTGGTGATGCTCGTGACGCCACCGCTCGAAAACTGCTCCGGCCTATCGGTGTTCCTTTTCCGACTCAGCAGAAGAAAACACAGCTGCAAAGACCACCCAACAGACGAACTAGCAGCTATACCCACCCAAGGAAAGAACACCAACCCGCCTTGACTGTCGACCGTAGACACAAAACACGGATCCTTCTACGACCACGTGTTGAACGCTGCGTGAGATCATGCGTCATGCGGGTCTACCCCTCCACGACAAGACACACGAACACAACACGTCAAAAGGTCCTGAGAGTCGTGCAGTGGGCTAGACTGAGTGAAAACACAACACACGGTGGTGAAAAGCGACGAACAAATTCTTTTGCACACCGGTGCCCGACATCTCCCTGGTTAGTGTTTCGTTGCGCGCCACAATCCCCCGGAGTTTTTCAAGCGAAATTCCACTCTAAACCATTCCTAGCGAACGTGAACTCGGTGTCGGTTTGCTGCTGCTACGACTCTACGGATTTTTGGTGTGGTCGGTGGGCCAGTTCCCCGTAGTTCCCCCGTAGTTCAACACGAGGGGGGGGTGTCTTTTTTTTTTTCGTTTCTTGTTTTTTTGCTGAGTGCTTCAGGGATGCAGCCTTGGGTCCTGGAGAGCATTTCTAAGCTACCTTGCACTTTTTCGTCACAAAATAAGGACAATTTTGGGTAATTCGAGCGTCTTAAGATCGGAAACCCCAGGAGACAAGCCACCTGGTCCAGGCCAGAATCGGTGAATTTCGGGGGGGAATTCCGTTGTGGTGACCACTTCCCTGCAGTCAGCCCTGGCGGAGGTGGGACGGAAGAGCCACAAAGGTGCAGCACTAGCTCCGAAGAGGAACGAATAGGATGAGAAGGAAGGACAGACTGGGAGTCACGGTTTGACAGGTAGTGACCAGCAAAAAGGAGAGCAGGAACGGCTCTATCAGAGGCACCGCGCCGGCCGGGTCGAAGTGATCGCGGGACCGGAGACCTTCGCGGCGGTCGGAGGAGAGAGGTAGTTCCGGGCGCTGCAGTATTGGCTGGATGGGAAGTGCTGATCGGTCGCCGTCGACTTTTAAGTGTGCACCGGACTGGATCTTCCGGGCAGTGTCGTAGCGACAACGGACCGGACACTGTTGAGCATGCGCGCGAGGGTACTCGCAAAACTTTTAAAAACCGTCAGTGATGCGCTGGTGCGAAACGGCGACGGACCGCTTCTGCCAGGCAGGAAACTGGAGAAGATAGGGTCGCTGAGAACGGTGGAAGCCTCACGGGGTACGAGATGAGGCCGATCTTCCGTGGTGGTACGGAGACGATGGAAGTGCTCGAGACACAGCTGACGACGGCACGAGTTCAGCGGCGAGGCGCGGGGGATGGATCTTTTCCCGACGTACGGAGATGGAAGGGCGAAGCGTGCGGCGAGATGGACGGTGTTCAACGACGCTACGGAACACGAAAGGTGGAGTGAGCGGGTGTGCCACGAGCACCAGAAAGTGAAGTGCGGCGTGTGAAAGCGTCGGGGCAAGTCGGTGGCGTGGTGCTGTGAGGCCCACCACCTAGCGGTGATTCTGCCGGCAACACCGCATGACGCAATGCGCGACGTGTAAGACGATAGCATAGTGCAGCCGCAACGAACACCTGACCATGGCATGCCGACGTGCGCACTGCAGCCGGCTTGCGGACTTGCGAAGTCGAAGGCCCAAACTGTGCTGTCGGAAGGGGCTGGTGCTCCCGGAAGCAGCGGGAGAAGTTGGGACCGAAGAGCGGGAAACCTCATCGCCACCGAGAGCGAAGGTCGAGAAGACGGTGCCAACGCGAGCGAAGAAGCGGCAATCGGACTCCGGCGGAGCCGGTATCAAAAGGCGCAAAGGACGCATCAAAGCGCAAGCGAAGAAGTCGAGCGGGCAGACGACCCCACAGAAGGCCACGCGGTCATCGCCCTAGCGCCTTGAAGAAGCAGAAATCGACGCGCAAGCGATGAACCTGGACGAGCAAACGAAGAAGAAGCGAGGCACCAAACGCGCGCCTGAGCGCGACAATCAAGACGA
This sequence comes from Diplonema papillatum, assembly GCA_030068145.1. Classification (NCBI taxonomy): domain Eukaryota; phylum Euglenozoa; class Diplonemea; order Diplonemida; family Diplonemidae; genus Diplonema; species Diplonema papillatum. The sequence goes on from JAPJBO010000806.1 coordinate 37,970, forward strand.
GCTAAAGAGGCGAAAGCATGACACATCACGTACGAAGAGATAACCGCGACACCTGCGATGCAAATTATCGCCCCAGATTGTTTGCATTCTAACCCAAACTATCAGAGGCGGTCGCGGTCGAAGACGGCAACCCGAGCGAGGAGTAAGGTTGGTAATCAGAATGACAGTCAGAATGGCCATGCTGAAGACAAGGTTGCAGAAACTGGTGCTTGGCCGAGGATAAGATGGCTATGGCGGCAGGGACAGAACAGAGACAGCGAGTCCTTCTTGTGTGGGGTAGTCACGCCTTCGCAGTCCCACTTGCTTTCCGGAGAGGGACGAGTTGGAATGCAGGTACCGTGTCCAAAGTCTCCCTCTCGCCAGCGAAAGAAGCAAACAAGCCAAGAGCCTCTCCTTGCGCGTCATTCCGACACTCCAATCCCTCTTGGGCAAGAAGGTGATCCGCAATCACGTTCAGAGGCCCAGGTGGCGTTTGCTTCAGCTCCTCTACTCTGGGAGAAACCGGAAGCTCTCCGGACTGCATCCTTCTGTTCCAGAGATCGTAGAGCAGTTTGCCCACAACAACATTGGCCTTGAATCGCATGCTTCGGGTGAGGGCATGCAGTTTATCAAGATGTAACTTCTTATCAGCTTCCCTTCCATGCAGACACAAGTTGGACTCAGCTTGCTGAGCAAACACATCCTTTCGTCTATGACTGTCCACATCAAATCACCATGGGACTCTTGATTGCGTGCTGCCGGCCAATTTTACCTGTGGGCTGTCCAAGATATCCTGCAGATCTTGATCGGCCTCTGCCATCCGTCACGATAACGCGATTATTTTCAAGGATCTGTACAAGCACGCAATGGTCGTAGCTGAGCTTTTCCTTCAGTCCTCTTGGCGAACGTTGAAGGGCCGGTAGCGAGCTTTGCTTAGGTTCTTGCAAACGTGAGCCAACCGACTTTTGCGAGTCCTACGATAGCGTTCGAGTCTACTTTTCAACAAATCCTTCATGCGCATTCCACGGCGGCACGAAAGCACCACCCCCGACACCCCCTGTCCACCGACACCCCGAAGGCTCCATTTTTCAAAAGGCTTGGGCCTTTTGTGGAAGGCCCAAGCAAGAGGAACCGTTTTGGTCACTCCAAAGCTCCGGGTTTTGCGCCGGTGCGTGGCGTTTGAAAAAATTCCCCTACAAAAAAAAAAGGACACCCCAAGGTCAGTTCCCCGTAGTTCCCCCGTAGTTCCCCTTGGCTATACCGACCACACCAGATTTTACCCCTTTTGTTTCTATTGCGCTCCGCGGACGCCCGTTGCTCTGCTACCATAGCAACTGCTGTTTGTCTCGGTGGCCCCGGAATATGAGGATGTCAAAAAAGGGGGACGGGACTCGTTTGGGCAGAAATATTCTCCCAGCAAAGTACGATGTGCCTGTGGGGTATGCGGCCTATACCCCTCCCCCTTGGCGCGTCTCTTAGGCAACTGTGTGTCGTTCCTTCACTCTAGTAGTGGTTTCATCTGTCAAGAATCACGGCAATGTTGAGGCACGCAGGAAAATTAGAGCGCGCGCTAAAATAAGTCGAATAGGCAACAAAGGCACACGCACAAGCACACGACCAGCACTACAAGCCCACTACCGCAAATACGATACGCATACTAATATACGATACCTTAAAGGTACCATGTTCACCCGGAGACTATAAAATCTCTATGTGAACTTACACTCTAAACACAGGACCGGTGGGGAAAAAGGGGACAGAGTACAAACGACACAGTCACGCACACACCCACTCACCAACAGAGGTGCCGACCTGCACACGAACGTACCAGCAACAAGTTCTGTCGGAGGACACCCCTATTAAAGACACACACACGGCGCCGGCAGAGGTGCTTTTTCTCCCACACACACCCGCTCTCTTCCTTTCTCCACAACAAAAACAACGGTTGAAAGGAACGGACAGCCAGACTTCAAAAAAAAAAGAAAAAACAGGAAAACACAGGCCACGACTTCTTTGGTGAGAGCACTCACGAGGAAAGTCGGTGGAATAAGAATTTGGTTGCTTCATTCTTCGCCAAAAAGTTCTAATCCACAAATAACGCTAGAAAGAAGCTAATCGCACACGGTCCGTCATCCTCTGCGGTGAAGGCTGGCCCTCAAAAAGTAATCTCTCGTGACGCTTCCTGAACTCGGTCCACGACAGGGCTGAGTGTGTAGTAAAGGTAAAACAACTAAAGAAAAGAAAAGAACCCCCAGCAGCATATCGAGAGTCAGAGTCCACAAGGACGGCTGCCCTTCAATTTACGTTGCTAAACCGAACAAAATATTGAAAAAAAAAAAAGCAAAGAAGCTGCCCCCAAGCAGAAGAGTCTAGTAGCGCGGCGAAAAAAAGAAAGAAAAAGAGTAGTTTGCGGGAAGAAGCAGACGGGCGAGGAGGACAACAGCGAAGAGCCAGAGCACTTCATTGCAGGCCAGAGACGCATCCCCTCTGCCAGCAGTACAGAGCACACTGAGGAGCACCCGCCGGTTCAGAGGGCGCAGAGGTGGCTGCGAGAAACCGCGTCCCAAACGCCGCCGGTCGGACGGGCACCCCAACGGGCAAAGAGGCCACCGAGCCCAGCGACCCGATGCTCGTCATCCAGCACCACGGCACGTTCGACCACGAAGAGGTCGAACGGCAGCTGGCCGAGGATCAATTGAAGAAGGTATGCACGCACGCCTTGCTTTGTTTTTCGTAATAACAATTAATTGTAAACACGAAAGAGAACGCTGGCAGCGTGTTTGGGAGAAGATTAGCCTACCGATCATATTCACTCACTATCACTCACTAACAGGCTAATCCTCCCCCGGCACGTACAAACAAAAGCGCCAGCTTGAAAGGAAATGCTCGACGATGCTGCCCGACAAAGAACAGAAGGGATCCCAAGTGCTGTAACTACCGAACCACGTGTTGAACGGACGTGAGGTCATGCGGGTCTACCCCTACACGACAAATCACACAAACACAACAGGTCAAAAAATCCTGAGTGAGAAAACAACACACGGTGGTGTAAGCGAAGAACAAATCAGATTGTGTTTGTATTGTATTTGCCCCTTACCTCTATATTTCCTCCCTTCCATTCGGATTCGAAGCAGCAACGTCGAGTATTTTTTGGTATAAGCACCTGCTTTGTAGGAAATACTTGAGGAGGCTGCCAGCTGCAAAAGATCAAAGGAGGTAAATGTGTAGCCCACGCGAAACACAGGTGAATCTGGGTTCAGTGGCGGGCGTAAGCGTTCAACAAAAAAGACCCAATTTGTAGTTGTATTGTTTCCTCCCCCTCTAGCCTTCTTCGAAGTAAGCACAAGGCAGCCCCTCGAGTATTTTGTTATATACGCACCTTTGGGGCAGCAGTCAGTTGTGAGACTGGCAAGTGAGCTGCGTCTGATGCAGCTGTTGTATAGATCGCCTACATACAACTCAGCTGCGCGTGCCTTCATTGCGAAGGTTACTGCTGCGGCCTTCTGGGTGGGCAGCTGTGTCAGGTCAAGTAGCGAGATCTGGGGATCGTGTTGCAGCCGTGTTGTGAATAAGGTTTTGTGAGGGCCTGGCAAACCACGTCATCACTGTAGAGCACAAACCTTTTGCGACCGTGAATGGACAGTCGGGATTGCCGGGACAGAGCTATAGGTACTCTTTTTTTTTTTTTTTTTTGAATTTTTGACCGATTCACCCAATGAAGCCCTCAAAGGAATTCAAAGCTGAGACAAACGACGTTCTTTCGAGGGTTGGATCTTCGGGGAAAGCCCCGCCCAATTCGACATCAGGGAATGGTCGCGTACTACGTTTTTTGGCGTTCCTTCAGCAAGATGGCCCCCAAAGGCCGTGAAGTGGAGTGTTTTCTCCCCCTCTAGCCTCCGTCGAAATGAGCACAAGGCAGTCCCCCAAGTATTTTTAGCAAAATCTGACAAATTGCAGTTGGTAGTAACAATCTTGCGGTCGCCCTTCGCGTAATTGTACAGGCGAAAAAGACGCAGGCAGCGTGTTTTGGTGGTTGATCAGAATGCGCTACCTGAAACGAGCTGCACCCTCTTACTTTTCTCGACCCCTCTCCATAGAGACTGGCCTCGGGAGGCCCATAGGCGGGTCGCCATAGAGAAGAGAAAAGTAAAGCAAGACGCGTCCCCCTGCGCCTGCTGTCTCCGGCTGCTTCGGCAGACGACACATACTGCTACTACTGCTCGGATTGCTGTGCGGACAGGGACATTTGGACGGCCACGTGGAAGCGTACCGGGGGAGAGGTCTAGTGTCTAGAGAGACAGCCGAAGCAGGTGCCCGTATCCGCGAGGGCGGCGCCGAGGGGCTGGGGCAGCCACGTATGCCACCGTCAAGTGTTGCAGTTTACTGAGGGAATAGGAGCAAGACGCATGGCTAGACGAGCACGACCACCTCGAATCGACACCAGAAGAATTCGGGGTGGGGCTGGCTTCGACGACTAGTAATATCCCGGTAACTGGTAGCACTCCTGAACTAGCCCGAACCAACAGGATCAAAGAATGTCAGTCACACCTTCCCGATTCTTCGCCTTCAACGGAGTCAGCGCGTATGTACGAGGGCTATGGGACGTAGTGGCTGCCGCTAGCGGGCTATTCCGGCTCCCGCGCCACCTCGAGAAGACGTGGGCAAATACGCTGGCGCTAAAGTGCCTGCCGGGGGGAAATGGAGTGGGCCAGGGAGCTGGGGCAAATACCGCCGACCATCGAAGGACGCGATGCAGGTAGAGCGGAACGCGAGGCTACCGGCCTGTCACTCTGCCACCCCTGTGCATTATGGCAGGGGGAAAGAAAGCTAGCTCCGCACAATTATCTAGTCTCCAAAAGCTATACGCTTTCGCAACTTTAAAAGCCGGGTTGGCTCGAATGGAGGCTATTCACATTGCATGTCCATTCGAGCCAACCCACACTTGTTTGTGCGTGCCGGGTGATCGTTTTCCCAGTTGTATTTTCCCTGTGTATATTCAGGTAAGGAATTCTGATCAACCACCAAAACACGCTGCCTACGTCTTTTTAGCCTGCACAATACATTGAAGGGCAACCCGCAAGATTGTTAGTACTAAAAAATTTCCCCGGAATTTCAAGCGAACTTTAACTCTAAAAAAGCTAGTACTCATATGGTGGTTAGGCCGCTGAGTGTGCACAATTCCGACCAACCCGCTTCGCAGGTGACGGAACGGAAGCGTTTGGACCGGTACCTACGCGCGCTGCGGTCTGCCGGCAACTCGCCAGCGTCGCATAGCAACAGCCCATGCCAGCTGAGCAAGTCGACGCTGAGCGCGAGCCCAAGCAGCAGCAGCAACTCGGCCTCGACCTACCCGCCCCACACCAGCAGCTCGTCCGCCCTGCGGGCGCACGCGGCCTCCGCGCACCACCACCACCAGCAGCGGCAGCAGCAGCACGAGCAGCAGCAGCAGCAGCAGGCGGCCGAGAGCCCCTCGTGGTGGGGTGAGGCACAAGTCTGGCAGTGCGCCCCGCCGCAGTCGCCGGCCCACACCGACTCTCCCGTGGGCCGCTGGGGCGATTCCGCCTACGGCGGCGCCAGCTGAACCGGGACGCCACCGTCCACGGTCACCCTGTGTTGTTCGAGAGGTACTACATTCGTCGCCGTGGAATGGTTGGAGCTGAGGAGGGGCCTCGTCCCGGCCACAGGTCTCCTCGTTGTTTTCTTCGTTTTTCCTTCAGAACCGCCCCCCGGGGGATGAGATACGGGCGGTAGCCAAGTTGTGAGTCGGCGGGCAGCAGCAGCAGCAGCAACAGGCGGCCGAAAGCCCCTCGTGGTGTGAGGCACAAGTCTGGCAGTGCGCCCCGCCGCACTCGCCGGCCCACACCGACTCTCCCGAGGGCCGCTGGGGCAATTCCGCCTGCGGCGGCGCCAGCTGAACCCGGACGCCACCGTCCGCGGTCACCCTGTGTTGTCGAGAGGTACTACGTTCGTCGTCGTGGAATGGTGGCAGGGCCTCGTTGTCCAGATATTCCCGGAAGGAAATGCCCGACGAAGCTGCCAGACAAAGAACCAAAGGGATCGCAAGTGCTGTGACTACCGAACACGTGTCATGCGGGTCTACCCCTAGTCATAGGTGGCGGGCGAGTCACGACTCGCCCCAGACTCGCCCTAGGGCCAGGCATCTTGTTAAGAACCATCCATCCATCCATCAGCCGGCTGACCCCCCCCCCCCCCCCCCTCAGGCTAATTTCACCGTGGAGGGGGGAGACGCTACCTGTCACTCTCTAAGGTGGTCACCACGGTGGGCGGTCAGAAAAAAAAAAATTTGTTTTGCCCCAAATACCCCAAATACCACACTTTGGAAAAATTTTGTGGGCCCACTTTTGGCAGGGAATTTTGACCATTTCACCTTAGAGAATTTGACCACCCAGCCTCCAAGGCAACTGCACTGCAGAGGGGGGGGGGGGTCTGGTTTATCCGGCCATCCGGCCAAAGTGGCTGATCCTTAACAAGAGCGCTGCCTAGGGCCCTCGAGCCCCCAAACTCGCCTTTTGACTCGCCCACTCGCCCCACACTCGCCCCACACTCGCCCCACACTCGCCCAACTCGCCCCACGACTCGTCCTCCGTGGACTGAGTGGGTCGGAGAAGGCACAAAAAGTTGACCCTGTATGGTACTGAGGGCGAGTGAGGGCGAGTGAAGACGAGTCTCTGGCGAGTCGTGACTCGCCCGCCACCTAAGCCTAGTGGGGAACCACCACTGAGCTCCAACGTTGGATTGGTTAACGGATCCCGATCGAAAGAAGAACGAGGTGCGCACCAACTGCAGTAGAAAGAGGTGTCGGTCGCATCGTTACAAAAGTTCAGAAGTTTGCCAGCAAACAAAGAACGAAAATGTACGTACAAAAGTGTGGGTGAAGACCCAAAACACGGATCCTCAAGACTCGAAACAGTCTGGAAAGAAGAAGAAAACGTACGTACAAAAGTGAGTAAAGACATACAAAACGCAGCTGCAAAGACCACCCAACAGACGAACTAACAAGTACCAGCCATCGAAGGAAAGAACACCAAACCCGCCTTGACCGTCGGCCGTAGACACAAAACACGGATCCTTAAAACTTGAAACAGTCTAAAATAAAGGGCCCCAGTCCCTCATGAGTTCATTCCTTGTTTACGGAGTCGGGCACTCCGTTCCTTTCTCTCTTTTTCTTCGAACCAGACCTGATGCCAGCATCAAACATGCGTCAGAGGCAGATTCCCGTCCAAACGTTAAACGGGGACTTTCCCCCCTTTTTTTTGTATAAGCACCTGCTTTGTAGGAAATACTTGAGGATGCTGCCAGCTGCAGAATATCGAAGGAGGTATATGTGCTGTAGCCCACACGAAACACAGGTAAATCTGGGTTCAGTGGCAGGCGTAAGCGCTCAACAGAAACGACCCACTTTGAGGTATTGTTTCTCCCCCTCTAGCATCCTTCGAAGTAAGCACAAGGCAGCCCCTCGAGTATTTTGTGAATGCACCTGCCTTGTAGGAAATACTCGAGGAAATCGCCGGTTGCAGAGTCTTAAATAAATCGTCGTGTGGTACTCATCAACACGCACCTTAACGGACACCTTTTCGACAATGGTCACCCGGATACTACCCCGGATGTCTAAGGGAGCTTGCACTCTCAAGATACCCACTTTTTAAGCTGTATTGTTTCGTTCCCTCTGGGCTCCGTCAACACCGGGGTGGCCCCTCGGATATTTTGTGAGAAGACTTGGCGCTAGCATCAAACAGTCCCTGGTGCAGTGATCCGCCTTGCATAATGGATACTAAAGCTTTCTCCTCTTTTGTTGTAAGAAGCAAGTTGAACTCTGAAACGGAGTCTCCCCTTAATTATGAATGAAAAGAAGTAAATACAACGTATAACCAGAACCAGAAGTCAAGCAACCTCCAGAAGAAAGCTGCCAAGAAAGAACAAACGACCCCTGGGTGGGCCAATCTGACACAAGCTGTCGTCGCAGAAAAAATGAAATTTTGATAACCGCCCCACCCCACCTTAAACTAATGTTTTCCCCCCTCCTTCCCCTCCCCTGTGTGAACGCGTGATGAACGGACGTGAGGTCAGTCAAAGCAGCCACGTCGAGTATTTTCAGGGGCTGGTGTCACCGCTCCGTGTTGAATACGAGACGCAACGCACAGCAAGCGCTACCAGCAGCACACAATGTCCTAACACAATGTCCTAACGTCCATCGGCGGCACTAAAACCCCGGAATTTTCTTCTCCCCCCCAACCAAGACACAGTCCTTAACACACGCGCACGCGTGCACGCACACAGCCGGACACGCACAAGTGGGCTATATTTCGATTCAGCCGTTACCCACTTGAAGCCCTGACCTTAAACACACACGCACACGCACACACACACACGCACACGAGGCAGCACAAGAGGGTTAGTTGCAATTGAACTCATTTGCACAAGGGTGAGCGACGTGCTCACGACTTATGAATATCAACCCCCCATACGGACGGAGGAAAGGAGGAGGGTCGAACTCAAGAAACTTACGCCGTGAAAAAGGAACGGAAAAAAGGTTGTTTTTCTGCCAAACAGCCCTTAGCGGGACAATCAGAAGGAATTTTTCAAAAGAAATCAACTGATTATAAAAAAGAAATGAACAAGAAAGAGTCGAAGAAAGACAGCCGGAGAGGGTGACGAAACAGCTTCCGTGTCGTTAGAGAATCTCCCAAGAGGGAGCAATCTGTCCCTGGCTGGTCTGACGCAAGCTGTCGTCGGGAGCAGACATTGGCGGACCCCGCCGGTACTCTCATAGAACCAAATAGGCCGTCCTGGGGGTCGTCTAACATCGGAAAAGTGAACACGCAAAACAAATAGTGGTCCCCCCGAAAATCCTGTATTGCGTAGTTTGCGCGTAGTTCGTGCGGGGTTTGCGATTTTCGCCGCAGTGGCAAGATACACAAGCCCCATCAGGACCGTTTAGACCCTCAGTCAGCCACCAACTGCACATACTTCGTTACTTCGGTTTTTCGGGGGTACCAAATTGCCTTGCAAACAGGTTCACTGGAAAGTTACTCCCTCTTCTTTGCGCGTCCAGGAAACACGTGGAGTCTAGCATCAGAAGTTCTGGGAAACATGGCATAGGGTTTCCGGTAATCCTGTCCCGATGTTGCAAACGCTCAAGGGTGTCAAGCGCGCAACAGGCGCCGTCGCATTCGTCACAACCATGGCGAGCCAACGTGAATCCAATACGGGAAACGTCCAATTGCCGAGCGCTTCCACGCCGGGAGTTCCAAGCGAAGCTTTCACCAGGCAGCAGGCGGCGCCAATAGTCAGAAAGAGAAACGTATCGCACGAGTAGCTTTGTTCGCCAAAAAAAAAAAAAAAAGCGTCGAAAGACACCTATCTGTACGCCCGTACGGATCGTCGGAAACACAAACAAAAAGATACGCCCGGCGTTTGTTTGCGCGCACCAGCGGTGCGTATTTTTGCGACAACCAATTTCTGCTTCCCTGGAGACAGTATTTGTTAGAGCTAAAAAGAACGTTGGCAGCGGGTTAACTAGAACACGTGTAGGTTAAATCGCACATGCAAGAAACAGTCTAAAAAATGTGATCTCTAAGAAGGACGTTCGGGTGAAGCAAAGTTCGGGTGAAGCAAAGTTCGGGCGAAGCTAAGTTCTGGTGAAGCAAAGTTCGGGCGAAGCTAAGTTCGGGCGAAGCAAAGTTCGGGTTCTGGTGGCAAGTTCGGCGCCAGTACCCGGGGGGGAGACCCCCGCGGCCCCCCGACTCCGTTGCCCGTGGTGACCCAAATACCGCGAGATACTGAGAAACTCCGCAAAAACGCAATTTTCGGGCACATTGGACCCGGAAACGCAACAAAACCTCGAAAACAATCTTCGACCGGAAAAGTGTAATGAGCGGGGTTCGAACCCGGGCCGACCGGCCCAAAGGCCGTCACCCGCTCACTCTGCCACCCGCGTACCTTTCGGAAGGGTAAAAAAAAGCTTGCTCCGCACTATTCTCTAGTCCAAAAACGATACACTTTCGCAACATTAAAGCCGGGTTGGCTCGAATAGAGGCTATTCACATTGCATGTTCATAGGACCTCCAGTCTCGAAATATTATATAAGGCCCTAGGGGAAACCGTACACCGCGAGAGTAGGAGAAAGTAGAAAGGGAAACTAGAGTTTTCGTTGACCGCACTACCCTGAGCCCAAATCCTGTTCAGGTGGCAAATTTGGCAAATGATCATGATCAGAAGGTCCTACTTGGGCGGTTCAGTTTCCTCACACAATGCACGTGGCTTTAAAAAAAAACACTTTCAAAGTAGAAGTGAACAGCATCCGAGTTGGCCACGTCTTTCATACCAGCCCCAGAACTGATGTGCTCAGTTCCATTAACTGCAGTCAAGCAAAAAGATTCGCAAAGTTTTGCCACGGGGCGAAGCCCTAACCACAACTACAATGAAGAGGAGTGCAGCTCAAAACCAGCCATACTCCCACTACCAACCCTGCACCGCACACCCGGAAACCAGGGCTTTGTCCAACAAGCTTTCACTTTATAATCTCTCCCGCCTCACAAGTCAAACGGAGACTGCAAACCCCACCGCTTAGCACAAAGAAACAGTCTGAGATCTCTCCGGTTGCTGTTTGGTTCCACGGTCCAGCCTCAGAAGTAGGGACTCATGTTTTTTGGCGAAGAAAAGAGTACACAACGTACACCTGCGGTTCTTCTTTTTTTGTATAAGCACCTGCTTTGTAGGAAATGCTTGAGGAGACTGCCGGTTGCGAAAGATCAAAGGAGGTAAATGCGCTGTAGCCCACACGAAACACAGGTAAACTGGGTTTAGCGGCGGGCGTAAGCGTTCAACAAAAAAGACCCACTTTGTAGTTGTATCGTTTTCTCCCCCTCTAGCCTCCTTCGAAATGAGCACAAGGCAGTCCCTCGAGTATTTTTGCGCAGGTAGAGTATCTCATACACGTTCCGCCCGATACTTTTCCATGTGCCTGTGCCGCCTGTACGCTACAGGTTAGCAAGAAAGCAGGAAAAAGTAATTCGTTAGTATGGCATACTACGTGATGAAACCGGGTGCCAGGGCAAACTTGCTCGCGTCATAAACAGAATGACGCCGGTTCTTATCATGCGCCAACCCCTCAAGATAACATGACCTGAGCGAAAGCAGTTTGCCACCGCGTACCTGCTTGAGACAGACGATTCTCCGTCGTCCAGATGCAAAACCTCTGCGAAGTTTTAGCAGAAGGAGGACAGTATCTGACTGGGTAAATTTGGCTTGCGCTTCTCACAAAAGAGAGCCTTTTCTGCGGCGAGCAACGAACCTCCCGAGGTAAGAGGATCGGTGGGTACCTTGGTTGTTGGTCATTACTTCTTCTGGTACCGTCAAACAGTCTCTTTTCGTGAATTTGTGGCGCTGCTTATGGTTTGCGCAGGTTGAATATCCGTAACTATGCAAAGTTGCGCAGATTTCTTTTTTAAAAAGCAGTGTAACCATCACTCTTACGACACTCAGAGCACAAAGGATATCTTCCCATAACAACGAAGGTCACCCGGAGACTTTAAAACCCCGGAGTTTCAAGCGAACTTTCGCTCTAAAAGCCATCGTGTCGGTGAAGTCAAACTCGATACGTGCTGTGTTTGCAACTAGCAAAGAAGACCCTACCCGCACGTTCAAGCATGTCCCAAACCCACACAAAAACCCCGGAATTTCAAGCGAACTTTAGCTCTAAAAAGTGGGGGGCCCAAGACTATACTCCTCGAAGGAATGTACTTGGTGTCGGTCACAAACAGTCCCGGACATGGCTAGCCACAACCCATAACGAAAGCGTGCACCAAATATTACAACCCGTAACCAGGGCTGCTTCCGGCCCGCATGATACTCACCAGCAGCCCGGGGGGCATCAGCAGTAACCTAGAAGAAACCACGCGTGGACGCACTCTCGCTAAGAGGGGGGCGACGTTAAAATAGGTTCGTAACACGCACACACACACGCACGCATACACAAACAAGAAAAGGTCAGATCTCATGCACCGCACATTACTCTCTGAGGTGTGACGCGTGTGCCTACCATTCATTTTTCTACGGCAATAACTGCGTCTGTCATTGACAAGGCGACAGCTGGGCCGCGTACCGTAGCCAATTACATCATACTTCTTTGGCATAGATGGTGAACGATGCACACATGCCGGAGCGAGCTCCCCCCGTGTGTCAAAGCTGGCCTGCGGTAAGCTTGCTTCATCAGGCTCAGCTCTGCATTGCACATGCAGCCGGCGCAGCTTCGTTTCGCCGTCTACGCCCACGTGAATCGCACGCGTGCGCACAAACAAAACACGCAAACCTAGCGGAGGAATCGAAAATGCACCCGCTGGCAAGCGCTCTGGGGAAGCCCGGGGTGAGCGCACGGCACCTGCCAGCCTGAGCCGCCGAGCTCGCAAGACGCAGAGACGGCAGTATTGCGTCAAACAACCCCGAGGGGTGTGAGAACGAAGAAGGCGGTGGCAAGCGGCGTCTAAAAACCTCGTCTCTACATCGATCCTCTCCATCTCGTCTGTTCTCGTGTAGGCGAGAATAGATGAGATGCACGTTGTTCTCGCTGTGTTTGTCTGTCAAACACAGTGAGAACAACGTGTGCTCGCCTATATAGCACTTTTCTTCACCACGGTATCGGTGTCCTGCAGCCTGCTGTTCTTCATTTCAGCCCCCCTGTATTACAGGTTCTTGTCTGAACTCAACTCTCGATGGTGCCTTCCCTCTTTTACATTTTTCAAATTTAACATAACCTCTCCCGATTCATCGAGGGAATCCTTGAGGCACCTAAACGTACAGGGTACTTGGGTTGTTTGGGCAAATCAATTTGCTTTGCCTACTAGCGATGGGTTTACCCCATCGCTAGTAATGCCACTGCTCCTCTTTCTACCTTTCTTGGTTCAAAGTGACAAGTGCAAGGTGCCGAAGTAAAATTCTCGACTGACTGCAAAATTGGTCCTGGCCGCCTTCTCTTTGTTGATTGGGATGGACTATTGCGTATCCCACCTTGCGCCATAGTTCCTATGGAACGGGATGGCAACCATGCAGAAACCTGGTGTTACCAGCGTGGCCGTGGGGTAGTGTGTCAAGCATGACTCTTGTGCCCACTTCCAATACGACTATGTGAAGTTGGGCGTTGGATCATCCGACAAGCTGGATGTCGGCCAAGTTCGTAGCGCGTTCAGCCGGCTTGTTTCAGCCCTATTTGACGACTACTCTTCACTCTCTACGAAACAAGAACCTGGAGGTTGGGGCGTCGAGAAAGTCGGAAACGCGCTGACGTTTTGCACGAATGCGCTTCCAAGTGAACATCACTGTCGATAAACAAAGCAATTTCACCTCCTGCAAGCACAGTTGCACCGAAGACCCCTCGCCAGTACCGCCCCGTTTCTCATGTCCAAACATTAAACTAACAATTGTCCCCTTCCAACCAAGGCCTTCCCCCCTGCGCCCCGGTATTATAAGGTTTTCCCCCACCCCATACGAAGACAAGTCAGTGCTGCCTAGCGAGTCGCAGTCACAATCAGGGCGAGGGACCTGAGTTTTTTAACTGATTGCTATGACACGGTTGTAGGGGCCTTCTCCCCGTGACGGATTCGCCTGTGCTCTCATAGCACGGGTGGTCCTGGCTGTGACGAGCTACGAGCCGCTTGACAAACCAGACTCACACCGCAGTCCTGTCTGCTGACACGCAGGTTCCGCGCTGATGATGGTCCGCATGGCTTAAAGCACCGAAACACGGCGCGACGGGTCCAGTGCGGTGTTGAGCACATACCCATTCCAAGCACGTTCTTGCAATCACCCCACAAGAAGGTGCTCTTGCAGTATGGGCGTGACTACGAATAGCCGCCTGACAAACTAGACTCACACGGCTATCCTGTCTGCAGGCATTGAGGTTCCGCGCCACGGTAACAAGCTTGCTTGTCTATATCAAAAAGCGTCGGATGGCAGCGTGCTGTGCGAAATCAGTTAAAACTCACACGTACGCACAAACAGAACACGGATCTGACGCTTCCTTTTGTTGTGCGCACTTCCTCTCTTTTCAAAAGAATAGCACAAAACGCATTTATTTCGAAGAAGAAACCTGATGCGAGCGTCAAAGACGCATGAACAAAGACTTCCCCCGCACCGGAAGGTTCCTGATATGAACGCCAAAGGAAAACGACGACTTTGCAGGGTTTTGTTGCCATCTTCTCTGCTGGGAGGAGCGAGTCTGTCCTCGCCTCGTCGCAACAGCTGGAAACTGAAGCACACCCACGCACCGAAAACTGTTTTGTTTTGTCTTCAGCATGACTGCCTCCCGCCCGCCTTTGCCGCCACGGATGCAGACTGGACACTTGTGACAACACAAGTGCCATTTCGCATCCTCTCTCCATCTTGGCGTCTGTAGCTCATATACCGGGACCTACCCGTTTAAATCCTTTCTGTTTAAGCTGACGTGAAGCGGTTGCTGGAAGGAAGCAAAAGAGAAGAAGCTCTGTGACGTTGCCGTTGTGCAACCGTGTCCTTTGACGAGACCACGCGATATACACGGAAAAGAAAGGAGAGCTCAGTTAGCTCTAAAACCTTTTAGCCACATGCAATGCGTGAGGAAACTGAAGCATACCCGCACCGAAAACTGTTTTGTTTTGTCTTCAGCCTGACTGCCTCCCGCCCGCCTTTTCCGCCACGGATGCAGACTGGACCTTGTGGCAACACAAGTGCCATTTCGCATCCTCTCTCCATCTTGGCGTCTGTAGCTCATATACCGGGACCTACCCTGTTTAAATCCTTTCCGTTTAAGCTGCCGTAGCAAAGAGAAGAGGCCCTGTGATGTTGCCGTTGTGCAACCGTGTCCTTTGACGAGACCTACGCGATATACACGGAAAAGAGAGGAGAGCTCAGTTAGCTCTAAAACCTTAGCTGTGTGAGGAGACTGAACCGCCCAAGTCGGATGATCATTTGCCAATTTGCCACCTGAAACCACGTCCAGGATTTGGGCTCAGGGTAGTGCGGTCAACGAAAACTCTAGTTTCCCTTTTTACTTTCTCCTACTCTCGCGGTGTACGGTTTTTTCGTCCGTTGTGCTTTTTACTGATACCTCTACAGCCATCTGGTAGTTGTGGTCAGAAGGCCTCTGCGACTCTACCGAACCTTTCACCGGCTAGCCTTGTAGTTTGGCAGAGTTCATAACCCGTGGTGAGAACCTCTTTGATGCGTTGAACCAGGCAGCACTTCTCGCAGGACCCCTCTCTCTCTTTTGCCCCCCCCCCAGAAGGACAACCTGGCACATAACCATACACACCTACACTACACCCACACCAATGGCCTGAAAGGCAGTGTTCTGCCCAGACTCATTACCTTCTTTTTACACTACGTTTTTTCTCCACAGGAAAAACGGACTTTATAAGGCTGCTTCAGGTTCTATCCATTCCTAATTTGTTCCAATTGACGCTTAACAAGAACGTAAAACATGCGACTATCGCAGCTTGGCTCCTTGAATTCAGTTCTGAGAAGAATACTCTATAAAAAACAAGAACGCACCCTCAGCCAAAAGACTCGGTCAGGCTGACCAAGTTTGCAGACAGCTAACCGAAAGGAAGCTGGTCTTCATGGAGAAAAAAGAAGAGACGACGAAGACACTTTCACTGTAAAGAACTTCCACGACACACGAGAGGTGGTTGAATCGAAGTCGACACTCCCAGCACCATCTTGGCCTATGGATCCTCGAACATACGGCGATCAAAATGCCAAGAACTCAAAAACGGCAAACCTTATCGGGTAAGCCGGTGCCTCTCGAAAGCATGCACACTGCAAATTCTGCAGGAAATGGTTGGCTAGACTTCTTGTGTTTGTCAACTGTGACTTCAACAATTCTCCATGGCTACACGGCGTGCGTGTCAGGATCAAAAAATTAGTATGGCGCTTTCTTTTGTTTGTGCGCACTCGCGGAACTCACCTGCTTTGGTAAGTTTCGTGTAGTACGCTGCCAACTACTAATTTTTAGTACCCCCAACAATGCGTTGTTGTTAACACAAAAAAAAAGAGGTGGGTGGGTTGTCCATCGACCCGCCGAAAGAACTGACACACGGAGTCGTGCGTTTTTCTCTCCCCCGCGGCAGGGTTTCCTAGTAAAACCGACATCTTCGGAGACCGGCCTGGCCCCCTGCCTGCCAGCCCGTTCTGCACTATTTCAGTTTTGGCGGCCCCACCTGCGGAAAATAAAAGATCTTCTCACCTGGTATTGGATTCGCTCACACGGATTCACAACCACGCATCGTCTTTTTAGTACTAACAATCTTGCGGGTTGCCCTTCAATGTATTGTGCAGGCTAAAAAGACGCAGGCAGCGTGTTTTGGTGGTTGATCAGAATTCCTCACCTGAATATACACAGGGTAAATACAATTGGGAAACCGATCACCCGGCACGCACAAACAAAACGAAGCGCCTGTCTTTTTCGGGTTTCTTTTGAAAAAGCACCTGCTTTCTAGGAAATACTTGAGGACGCTGCCAGATGCGAAATCTCAAAGGAGGCTAATGTGTTGCCCGCACGAAACACGGGGTTTTTGGCGGACGTTAGCGTTCAACAAGGCAGTCTCTCGCGAGTGTTCTTCGCGGAAAGTATGCGAAACCCGCAGGGAATAGTTGACTAGACCTCTTGAGTTTGTGCTGAACCACGAGAAAAACACCTTCCTTCTTTCCATCTGTCTCGGCAAGAGTTGCGACTCAACTGCTCTCTTCCAGCAAGCGCGAAGATCGGGCACTGCTACCAAAGAAAACCGGTAAGCCGATCAGTTGGCCTACCGGGTCCGAAATAGTTGATTTCCCGGCCGGAACACCGCACCAGGGAACCCTGCCCGGAGGGGCGACTTCGGCACTTGCTGTTCGTTGTAGCATCGTCTTGTCGCCAGTGAAGCAGAGGAAAAAAGAAACAGCGGGGGAAGGGGAGGCCTGGCGTAACATCGGCCTTTCAGAACCACCAGATCTGCAAGCTTTCGCGCAACACAAAAAAAATAGAATACGCTCTCGCGCTCTCTCGTGACCTAACAAGACCAGGGGATTAGTTTACGTTGCAAATTTGGACCGTCGTCCTAAATCTGCAAACCGGACTCGGCGAAAAAAAAAGTTCAAAAAACGGTCTTCGAAACAAATATAGGGAGGGGGTGGTGTTTACAACGGTGTGCCGAAGGCGCTGGAAGGCCCCGCTGCTGAGGCCAGCCTGTGCCATGTGCTCGGAGTACTTTGCTGCTGCAATTCCGGAAGCCCGAAGAAGCGTCTGAACACTGGACTGGCACCGAAACGACACGTAAACGACCACAACGCACCCCCAAGACCACCCCCTATAACCGGTCTATATCTGCAAACCCCAGAAATCTGTAAACTAATTCCCTGACCAAGACTCTTTTCAAAAAAAGAAGAAAAAAATCAGAAATGACCCACCCCTTGGGTGGGCGAGTCTGACACAAGCTGCTTCGTCTTCGGGGGAAAAGAAATCTAATGCAAGCAACACCCGCTGGCAGAGAAAACCTGCCAGAAGGAAACACCGAACCACCAGCCTCTGGGTGGGCCAGTCTGGCCGTTGCTGCTGTTTTGGGGCCCCTTGGCTTTGCGGGACCGCCGAACAAGGGGAAACTTGATTTCTCGTGTAGCTCCCACCCCTGGGCACGTTGTGTTCTCGCAAGAATACCGGGGATAAATGGCCAAAACCCACCACTGACCAACAACAGAAGTATCCGATTCTCTCACCTCGCGCAACCACCGCTTAAGATCACTCCGAGCGACCGGATACCTTCCCATATATTGAAGGTCACCCCGGAGACCTTAAAACCCCGGAGAGAGGAGCACGAACTTTCACTCTAAAAAGGCTATCTGCAGCAGGATTGTTCAACAGGTGCTTGGTTTCAATCCGGACCGATCCCTTATTGCGAGCACGAGTGCACCGGGGAAAGCCTGCTACGGGGACCAAGCTACGGGTGCAGAGCTCCAGCCTACGGGTCAAGTGGCTACCGACTTCCCAAACTAAAGCATCAACGCGCTGGTACACCTTGGGGCTTGGGCTGAGCACAAGCACAGGAGGAGAGACACCACCTCCTTGAATATAAAAGTTTGCCAGTGCGTTGCTCAGGGTAGTCGAAACACACCAATACAACAATATTACCCATAGAAGTTGCGCAGGCTCCTCGTGGGTCAAACCACTCCTATTTGGAAATATGGTGGAACAGACAAAAAGTCCCAACTTGCTTATTGTGGGCTAGATCCCAAGATTTGTCAAGTCCAAAAAAATTGAGACGTTCTGCGACAGGCAAGCGCCCGCAAAACATGCAAAGACGCTCACCCTGTCCCTCCCTGGCCGTGCCAGCATTCCAGACAGATATCACACAAGCAGTGAATGCGGCTCTGGCTCCCTTGATTGCTAGCAACAAGCGAACGTAGCTAGAAAGTAAAGTCTCTAAAGTTTTCGTAAACAAGATAAGCAAGAAAATTAGCGAACGGAAAAGGAAAAGAGAGCGGATTGAAAAAGCAGGACCAGCCATAGGAAGGATAACAAAAAAACATCGAAAGACACCAGACTGTACGTCAACCCCGGTTGATTGTCGGCAATACCAAGAAGGGCGTAAAATGGAAGGGAGGTGTGATACCCTTTCTCTCAGCGCCGCTTCCTGTCTGCCAGGAAGCTTTCCAGCAGCTGTTCGCACCAGGCCACTAAGCCCAGCTTTGGCTAGAGCACATTTACCCCTTTGATCTGCCCTCGGATCGGCGCCACCCAGGCGGCTGCCTTGAGTTACTCGTTTGTTTTGTAAAGATTGCCCCACTTCTTCCGCGCTTGCGCTAACGACACACACGACCACTACGACGACCGTCCGACACGCACGACCAACATGCAGCTCGAATGGGGATCTATTTCGGCGAACGGCTCCGAAAGTCCGCTACTTCTGGCTGAAGGTGCGAGATTGGTCCGGAGATCTAACAGGCGCACCCCACCCGCGCAACTGACGAATTCTGACGCCAGCTACGTACTTTCCATCAACAAGGAGCATTCCCGGGAGTTGGGGCTTGCATCGATGAACGGAGCGCGTCTCGTTCTTCGTGTGCACAGGAATGAACCCCTCTCTCTCTCTCTCTCTCTCTCTCTCTCTCTCTCTCTCTCTCTCTCTCTCTCTCTCTCTCTCTCTCTCTCTCTCTCTCTCTCTCTCTCTCTCGAGGGAGAGTTCACTTTTTGTTGGCTTCGTCATCTTTCCATCTGCAACCGTTGCTCCGGTAATGTTCCCTTCAGTAAGAAATGTACCATTAGGAAACCCCAAAGAAAAACCTTAAATTAACTCTAAAAAAGGAACGAAGAACCAGCTTTTTCACTCTTATGATCGCACCGTCTGGCAGGAAAAAAAAGCAGAACCTCAACAAAATATGCTGATATAAACTTGCGGTTCGGCCCATGTCCGCACGTGCAAACGTGAAATCTTCTCGCGGAAACTACTGGCGGAAATTTCTTTCGTGGGAAGGGAAACTGGTGGTGGAAATTTGTGGTGCTCACGACAGAAAACTGACGGATTTTTTTTCTCGTGGCGGAAACTACTGGCGGAAATTTCTCTCGTGGGAAACTGTTGGTGGAAATTTCTCTCACGACAGGAAACTTTCACTCTAGAAAACTGATGGAAATTTTCTCGTCTCGGAAATTACTGGAGGAAATTTCTCTCGTGACGGAAACCGATGATGGAAATACTGGCAAAAATTTCTTTCGTGGAAACTGGTGGTGGATATTTCTCTAAAACTGGTGGAATTTTTTTTCGAGGCGAAAGCTACTGGCGGAAACCTGATGGAAATGTTCGCGTGGAAACTGCTGGCGGAAATTTCTTTGTGGAATACTGTTGGTGGAAATTTTCTCTCACGACAGAAAAGTGATGGAAATTTTCTCAGAAACCACCGGCGGAATTTTCTTTCACGGGAAACTTGGCGGAAAACCTTTCTAACAGAAATTATTGGTGGAAATGTTTTCTCTCGGTGGAAGTTTCTCGTGGCAGAAACCTGATGGAAATCTTCCTGCGGCGCAGGGCTCCTTTAAGAAACACAAACCCGCCACAAGAGTTGCTGAGTCGGTGTTCCGGAGTTTAACGCTGGTTCAATCCTGGCGTGCACCAGAGGCGGCACACGCACGCAGAAGCCAAAAGGTGGCTCACCACCACAAAATATATCGCTGCGCGGGCAGATCTCCCCCCACCCGAAGCGTCAACACAGCCTACTGTGCGGGTTAGTAGGGGTGGGGGTGACTCACCGCTGAATGCCGTGTGATTCCCCGAAACCCCGGTTTAGAGCGTAGATTTTCGTCCCAAGGCATCCCTGCTGCCCAAGTGTTGGAAAATTCTTTTTTGACCTCACACCGGGTTTTTGGCTGACACCGGGTTCTCCGCTCCAACCCCCAAACTTTTAAGACTCCTGGGTAAACCATAAAAGCAAAGTAAAAAAAGAGTAAAAAAAAACACTAAAATTAAAAAAAACGTCCTAACCACCGTGGACCGCCGCCATCGAAGTTTCTACGGCCATCGGCCATCGACATGAGTACGGTACAACCGACCTTTCAACAAGTTTTAGCCGACTTTGCCAAATGTGATCGAGAGGTCATGAAAAGTGTATGTCTACGGATAATTATGCAAGAACCTGGCGACAAAACATCAGAATGGGCCACCTGGCTGAATTTCTATTTGCAAAAGGGAGTAAACTGTGAGTGGGGATTGTCCCAGAGGAAGAATTTTTTGTTTGAAAGGAGGAAATCAAAAGGTCCACAAGGAAAACAAAGCAAGACAACAAAGTCGTCAGACATCAGAACGACGTATATCGGCGAAACATTCCAAAAGAAAACGCGATGCTTGAAGGAAAAAAAAACAGAGCGAAGGCCAACAAGTCAGCAAACAAACCGTACCAAGTCGGCAAGACGTCAGGTCGACGGATATCGTCGACCTGAGTACAACAGCTTTCACTCTTAAACCCCCTGCCCTCCTCCCGCCCAATTTTCTTTTTAAAAAAAAAAGCTAACGAACCCAGAATAGAACTGTATCCCCCTGTCCACAGATCGTCTGAAAGCACAACAAGGGTTTTCATGATTGACCGATGGTTCCTCCCGTCCCCTCCAGATATTTTTGCCGGAGACCTTGACATACCGCCTCAGTTACAGCACACCCACACAGTACCGTGCACCCACAACCTTCCCGCAATGTGGTCAGAATAAACAACGTTACCCCACAATGTTCCCCCACGGCCCAGGGAAATTGGGGTCCTTCGTTCGCATGATACGTGGGAAAAAGTTCGTGTCGACGGAATTGATCTCAATCCCGTGGCATTGAATATTGCCCATTTTTCAATGGGCCACAAAGGGAAAATAATTCTGGCCGCAATATGGCCACAATGTGTTGCGGGTAAATGCTGTGGCTATTCTGACCACTTTGTGGGGAAGTTGTGGGTGCACAGTGCTGGCACTCGCACACCCGGTTGCTTGAGCGCCTTCAGCGCGTCAAGTTGGAATCCCAACGTTTCTGAGCAAGTTTCTCATATCCACTCGCCAAAGCGAGGTTGGAGGGGTCGGCCGAAAACGAGACGAAGCGAAGACGCCCCCCATTCGAAAGTGCCTGTAGATCCTGCACTCTCCGTTGCCCGCTCGTGAGCGGACCGAAGCTACGTTGCCAGAATAGCGCAACCGCGAAGAACGGAGCCTGTGCTGTGCCGAAGGATAGCAAACAAACAGACGGGGATTCCAACAACCATGCACACACACAATACGGACCCTTACTCGCAACCTGGAGCATCAGCGGTTACTTGAAACTGAAGGAGGCGTGGACGCCTCTCGCACAGGAAGGCACCACGTGAAAACAGGTCTACAACACACACACACACCTAGCAAGCTTGCTTGAGCGCCTTCGGCGCGTCAAGTTGGAATCCTTACGTTTCTGAGCGAACTCCTCATATTATCCACTCGCCAAAAGCGAGGTTGGAGGGGTAAGCAAAAACTGACAAACGCAGGCCCCACCGTTTGCCCCCTTTTTGTACTCCCCCTTCGAATCCCTTCGTTCCGTCTCTGACGGCCCTCTTTTTTACCTGTATGTTCTTCCCCATTCATCTGTTCCCCACCTTTTTCCCGTGACTTCGACGGATGCCTCTCCTTTTGCTCTGCTGCAAAAACAGCTCGGAGATAGCGGAACAGCCAAGAACGGAGCCACATGCGTTCTATCGACTTCCTAGGAATAGCGAAGAAACAGAAGGGATTCCAACACACACACACACACACACACACACACACACACACACACACACACACACACACACACACACACACACACACACACACACACACACACACACACACACACACACACACACACACACACACACACACACACACACACACACACACACACACACAACACACACACACACACACACACACACACACACACACACACACACACACACACACACACACACACACACACACACACACACACACACACACACACACACACACACACACACACACACACACACACACACACACACACACACACACACACACACACACACACACACACACACACACAAGCAAGACAAGAAGAAAATAAGGCGAACACTTTAAAATGCAATTCAACGCCAACCAACACCAATAGCAAACACAAAAAGCACATAATTGCGCGTTCGTGTGCCCCTCTCCAACGGCAGCCCAACACTCACTTCGCGTAAGTGGGGCGACGCCAGTTCCTTCCTCCTCCCTTAAAGAAGTAGAAAACGATGGGTGTTTTCGAGCCAAACGCAACTATGCCACCCCCTCCCCGGAGTTGTTCCTTCGGGGAGTTCATGGAACCAGAGTCACACCGCTGTCCTGTCTGCAGACAGGTTCCACGCTGATGATGGTCCGCTCTGTGTTTCCGAGGCAAGGACCGAAACACGGCGGGACCAGTGCGCCCCACCCAGCACTTATCCATTCAAAGCACGTTCTTGCAATCCGTGCGTTGTTTGTTCTGTCCAAACTTTGATTCGATTGACCTACCAGGATAGGCATGAGCTGCGGAGATATCCCCTCAAGATGTTAGGCGCTTCACATTCCCGAAGGATAAACTTGAGGTCTTCCGACAGATCACGGTTTTTTGCCTCGCGCATATGAGTGCTACGACGCCGGCACTCAAAAGCTGCGTTTTTCAACCATCCACCAGGTCTAGGGGCAACGATCGAAACTGCCGGGCGGGGTTGCAACAGCTACACGACCCTTGTTATGAGGGTGTACGTCACACCACCATCCACTATCAGCTAGTGTGGTATCGTGGTATGCTGAGGTATCCACAGCACCTACGTATCCATCTACCCGCTGGTATCTCGTGGTTGGTGTATGCACACACCGCGACACAACATGGGAAAAGACACAATCCATACCGTTAACATCCATGTGACCACATGTAGTGTCACATGCTTTCAACATAACATGTTAACACGGGAAATCACTTGTAGTTTCTATCACACGTGGGTCGTGTACTGTGTGCAGACACTCAGGTTTGTGTATGATGGTCCGCCGCATGTCCGTGGCTTAAAGGACCGAAACACCGTCCAGATAGGACCGGTGCGGTGTTGAACACGTAACCATTCCAAACCCGCTCTTGCATACCCCTACTTAAGATTTCCCTTCATCCACCTACTTCACGCACTCGCTCACTCACTCTCACGTTCATACATGCAACAAGCTCATTCAAGAGACATCCACACGAACAAACAAGCTCCTTCAACCTCCTTTGCACACATCTCTCATATGTCTTGTTGTTTCACGCAATAGGAAGTTCGCGCCCGACTCTCTCCTCTTGCCCTCCAGCGGCGGGTTCTCCTGCTTGAGAGAACCCGAAACCCCGTCCTTGTCGGCAACATTTGTTTCCCGCAGTACACTCCGTGCACTACTACCATTACTTTGAAAGAGTGCCAACACTACTCTTTTTTTTTGCGACAAACAATTTCTGCTTCCCTGGAGACAGTATTTGTTACAGCTAAAAAGAACGTTGGCCGCGGTTTAACCAGAACACATGTGAGGTCAAATCGCACAAAAAAAAAAGCTACCCTACGTAGTTAGTTGCATACAAAATCCAACTACTTGTAAAGAGGTGTCACCGGATAAGCCTGGCTCAACGGCTTTATCACGTGGGCGGCCCTGAAATCGATTACCCCCCTCAGGTGACACCAATGAACTACGTTATTAACCACACTTTAACCTTCTTGGTGCTTACGGTTGTCGTGCTTGCTAAAAGATAAAAGTAGGCGAGACAGGCTAGCCCCTGCTAGCCTGCGACACCTACACCGATGATGCCTCAGTGGCAAATGCAGGAGCTCGCGAAGGAAACCCCCCCAGATTCTGTGGGGCTTTAAGCAACATAGGTACGTCTGGAAACCGGGGGTCTTTCGCTGCTGTCGGCAGGTTCCGGTCGGAGGCCTTCTCGACAAGTTAACTCCTGACCCAAACGAGACAACAAGCTCTCCTGCCGGCCAGCAAGTTTGAACCATAGGACAAAACGAAAGTGCACAGATGACAGGAAAAGCAAGAACCATCAGGGAGATGCCTATGTTCCTCTGAGTCGAATTCACTGAAAAGACTCGTAGGAACTCACGCATTCTTTTAGACTGGGTTCTGGCTTTGTGGCTCAGAAACCATTTAGTGGCCACTCATGGCATTGTCCGTAGATACCACGGACGACAAGTTGGGGGTGCCTGTCGTACTACTCGTGGTTGTCGGTCCCCTCAGGGCCGCCGTGCTTTTGACATGTGGCGGGGTGGGTACTTCGTAGAACGATTGAGTGTAAACCGTCGAAAAAGAACGCTGGCAGTGCAGATTGGCCCCCAACGATCATGCTCACTCACGAAAAGATGGGGTGGGTTCGAGTTTCCAAACGTTTCCTAACGTTGCTCAAGTTGACAGGAAAATCACCCAGGACGCTGGGTGTAGCAAAGAGTCCGATGCTAATAATCTCGCAGGCCTTTCGGCACGCATGTCAAGCACGGAACAGCCAGCACAAGTTTCCTAAGGTTGCCCAAGCGTTGATAGGAAAATACCCCAGAACGGAGGGTTAAGCCTGGAAACTAGTAATCTCGCGGGCTGTTTCCCATCAGGAGGGCAACACAAACCGATCTCTCGACGATCGAAACCCAGCTTGTGCTGTGTCTAGACTGTAACGTCAAGTGCGCGATGTGTGACACGCATGTTCTGTACCGTCTGCTGGGGGTGTGCACCGGACCTCCTCCCCCGAATCCACCTCTTCAGCGCATTCTTCTGCAATCAGCACCTGGCAGGCAACCTTTTTTTCAGGGCCCGGCCAAGCGCAACAGAGGCACGTGGCATGTAGTGGGTATGAGGCGGAATTTTTCAAGAAGATCAGAAGGGAACGAACACTTGAAAATATAGCACCCGAATGAAGTGCTGCGGCGAACTGCAGGAACAGTTTACGGAAAAGCAAAAAGAACAGGAAAAGGAATTCACAAAACAACCCGATGCGTAAACTCCTGCAGTCTCCAGGCCAACGTATGCTCCCCCCACCATTGGTCGGCGGCAGGGTGCTTCGCACCTCTACTGCCCTCCAGCTTGGATTACTCCTTGCACTCTGTTCTCGTTGGTACACCATCATCAGCAGCTGCTAAACGCAGAACTACATCGTCCACTGTGCTGTGGAACAGTGCTGTGCACCCACAACCTTCCCACAATGAGGTCGGAATAGGCACAGTATTTACCCACAATGTATGGGAGCCCATCGTGGCTGGAATCTTTTCTTCCATTGCGGCCCAGGGAAAATGGGCAATAATCGAAGGACCACCTTTTCCCACATTCAAGTGACATCGATCCCAGTTCAACAGCCACAATACATTGCGGGGAAATGTTGTAGCTATTCTGACCACATTGTGCGGTCACGTGTCACACCCTTTGACTTGTTTTGATGTGTTCTGACCACGAGAACACATACAGGTGGGTGGGGAGAGGCCCTGGGACTGCTAAGGCGGGACTACCCCCGTCCCTGTCCCTGTCCAGGAGCCACCCCTGGCCCGCCTGACGGCGGAGGCCCCACCCCTTTGGCTGTTGGAAGTTGTGGGTATACTTTACTGTGTGGAGCGACCGCGTGCTGAAGAAACGTACGCTGGGCAGCGACAAGCCCAAGGAGAAAGAGAACTTCCCCGAGAGGAGTTGATTGAGAGGAGGTGTATTAAACGATGCCAAACCCCCCCCACCCCCCCTCCCCTTTTGCACTAATAAAATACTTTCCGACGTCGCCCCTTACTGACCCCGAACCCCATCGGGGCCCGGACATGTCAGTACAAAAAAGAAAGTTGGCAGCGTTGGAACCTGCCATGTAAAGATACAAAACAGGTACACACGTGCTCAACGACGCCTTTTCTTTTTTTTTTTTGACGTCACCCCATACTGTATATACTGTATGCCGGCTCCGAAACCCTGTCTGTCCGGCCCAAAACGGGCCCTTAACGGTTTTTGGCGGGTTAAGTGAAGGTAAAGCGTGGTATGTTGTTCCAAAAAGTACATTTGCGCCGGTAAAGACCGGCGCCCAGCGAGACTAGCGGCAGCAGTTAAAGTTCGGGAAACAGTAAAGTTCGGACGAAGCTAAGTTCGGGAGAAGCAAAGCAAAGTTCGGGCGAAAGCAAAGTTCGGGCAAAGCGAAGTTCTGGTGAAGCTAAGTTCTGGCGAAGCAAAGTTCTGTTCCAAATATTTTATCAGTGCAAAGGAGAGGGGGGCTTTTGGCATCTCATCATTTGCTTCAGAGCGAGGTTGAAAGAAAATGCATCAGGGTGCCTGGGGTTTGCATCTGGGCGGGTCGCAAGCACGTCTTGCACCCCCTCATCGTAATGTAGGCAGATTGCCACAGGTGTTTTTCCTCCTGCGCGGCGGAGTTCAGTTTCAGAAGCTGGAGTCGAAGGTTCGTGCTCAAGACACACCCCAAAAGCGGGTGTACTGCACCCAAAACACGTGCAAATGCACCCGAAAAGCGGGCGCGGCACCCACCTTTTGACTCCGAAGAGAGCTGGACACCAACGCGTGGCTCCCTACCTCGATGGCCGCCGCGTATCTTCGACGAGACACCGCCTCCTGTCTCTTTTTGTTTTTCGAGCTGGAACCTTCCGTAGGTCTGTTGTTTGGCGACAAGCACGAAGCTTGTCCAGCTTTGCGCCGGTCGCATGGCTGGAAGAGAGCGAGTCGGAGACCTGGGGACTTAGGGCACCCTTCCTCCCTCCTCGTTTCCTTCGGCGCTATCGGGCTTCCCGAGTTGTTTTCCCCCTCCTCCTTTTGTTGTTCTTTTCTCTCTCCCTCTTTTGCTGCCTCTGTTGGTTCTTGCATGATCGTCGCGCGAAAAGACGCATCCCCCTTCTTTTTCTCGCTCGGCAAACTACAAAACACGCCGGGGGAAACACTCGAGGGGCTGCCTTGTGTTTACTTCGAAGGAGGCTAGAGGGGGAGAAACAATGCAAGTTAAATTCTCTTTGAGGGGCTCGTGTCATGTTAACTGGGCGTTTAATTCAGCTAATTTCGCGCAAGCGCCGGCAGGAGCGAGATCTACCAAGCACCTTCCTCCGATTTTGTTTGGTATCTCGTGACTGTCGCTTCCCGAAACTGACTTGAACCGAAATGCGAGTACGGGCGCGGCAAGTCCTTGGTTGCAGGTGGCGGCAGTATGGTGTCGGCGTCCGGCGACACGTTCTCGAGGGAGGACTATGCTGTTTTGCAACGAAGTTCTTGCTGTCCCAGAGAACGTCCTCAGCGACTTCTCCGGAAGAGGGCCATGAGCTCTGCAAGGTCTGCATTGCAGTTGGACAATGCGGTCCGGCATTGCTGCCGTGCATTGCAGTAGCGGGTTTCGTTCAATGAGAGGAAAGGAATGAAGAAATCCGAACCGACCCCCTGTATGTAGATTCGTCAAGCCTCGCAGGTTCCCTCGGAAAATCGGTGAGAGGGCCGTGCGCCCTGTCCCAGAGACTGTCCATGTGGCTTCTCCGGAAGAGGGCCTTGCGCCCTTCCCAGAGGCTGTCTCCGTGACTCCTCCGGAAGAGGGCCGTGCGCCCTTCCCAGAGACTGTCCATGTGGCTTCTCCGGAAGAGGGCCTTGCGCCCTTCCCAGAGGTGTCTCCGTGACTCCTCCGGAAGAGGGCCGTGCGCCCTGTCCCAGAGACTGCCCATGTGGCTTCTCCGGAAGAGGGCCGTGCGCCCTTCCCAGAGACTGTCCATGTGGCTTCTCCGGAAGAGGGCCTTGCGCCCTTCCCAGAGGCTGTCTCCGTGACTCCTCCGGAAGAGGGCCGTGCGCCCTTCCCAGAGACTGTCCATGTGGCTTCTCCGGAAGAGGGCCGTGCGCCCTGTCCCAGAGACTGCCCATGTGGCTTCTCCGGAAGAGGGCCGTGCGCCCTTCCCAGAGACTGTCCATGTGGCTTCTCCGGAAGAGGGCCTTGCGCCCTTCCCAGAGGTTGTCTCCGTGACTCCTCCGGAAGAGGGCCGTGCGCCCTTCCCAGAGGCTGTCTCCGTGACTCCTCCGGAAGAGGGCCGTGCGCCCTTCCCAGAGACTGTCCATGTGGCTTCTCCGGAAGAGGGCCTTGCGCCCTTCCCAGAGGCTGTCTCCGTGACTCCTCCGGAAGAGGGCCGTGCGCCCTGTCCCAGAGACTGCCCATGTGGCTTCTCCGGAAGAGGGCCGTGCGCCCTTCCCAGAGACTGTCCATGTGGCTTCTCCGGAAGAGGGCCTTGCGCCCTTCCCAGAGGTTGTCTCCGTGACTCCTCCGGAAGAGGGCCGTGCGCCCTGTCGACGTCGCAAAGCTGACAGCCAAGAAGCAGAATCAACCTCTGCGCAATTGATCATCGACTTGAAGAACAACGCAGCGCAGAGTGGAAGCCCGCTTGAAAGACAGGTTGGTAGGCTGGATGCCGATCTCAGTTACAAGGCGACCAGGAAGAGCTGCAGAGCACCGTCGATCTCAGGTGGACGCGGAAGAGTCGACAGAGATGAAGGCGGCCCTACTCGATGCGAATCGGCGCGTGAAGTAAATGCAGGTCGGCAAAGGGAGGATCGTTTCGCGGCTTGAAGAAGAGCTCCGCATATTCGAGACGGCAATGGACGACGTTGAAGTCGCGGATCCGGACCCAGCGACCGGCGACTTCCCAAGAGGGTCTCGCGCCCTGCCCAGAGGCTGTCGCCGTGACTCCTCCCGGAAGAGGGCTGTGCCCTGTCCCGGAGATTACTCCGGAAGAGGGCCGTGCGCCCCAGGAAGAGGACATGGGACCGAGCTGTCTGGCAGGAAGACCCGTGCAGTCACAGAGACTGTCTTCCGCGACTATAGTAGGACTGCCCTGCGAGATCCTACTGTTTCACAGGTGTAGTAAGAACTGGGGAAGCGTCTGAAATTGCGCAGCTTCTTCTTTTTGTTTGGAAAGGCAGGGCTGGTGTCGCTGTCCGATAGCAAAAGGACCCCGAGGCCGTACTCCTTGAGGACTCGGACCGAGTCTCGGCAGTCAAAAGTGGGCGAGCATCACGACGGCGGCAGTGACGAAGTGAAAGAGGTGTCTGTGCTGCGTGGCATAGGGCGCGTAATGACGTTCGGAGGGTGGGCCGGCTTGTGGGTGCGTTCCTCCCCTGCAGATGTTCATGACGTGATAGCTGCAAGTTGATAAGGAGTATGCCCCGGAGGCGAGGCCGTGGCAACAGAGATGGCGCAGATGGATGACTCGTTGTACTGTGCGGTCGTGTATTGTGCAAGGACCCCGGTCGAGGCGGCCCGGCAGTCCCTCCAAAGGTCGGTGCTGGGAAGGCGCTCCACGTGGCTGCGCTGTCAGGTAGGATGCTTGCCCAAATAGTTAGGGCGCTTTCTGTAAGCAACTAGAAGGCGATCGTCCTGTGGATGTCAACATGCATTTCGGCAGGGGTCAGTCTACCGATCCATGTACTTAGGTGCTTGGGAGCTTGATTCGAGCGGAGTCGAGGACGAGGCAGCTTGTGGCTCCTGTCACACGCTCTGCAAGCACAACGATTTTTCCGAAGTCCTTCCGCATTTAGGAATGTCCCTTCTGGCCTCGCTCGCGCTGGGTAAACGATGGAAATGACGCTGCGAAGTAGTTGCATGGTGCGTCTGAGCACGAGATGAAGTTTCGTATGCCGCGGCCAGTTTTCTTGTCGTCGCTGACTCTCATGAACACATTTGAATGCGGATGCTCAACACAATAAACGCTACGTGGGCGCTATGTGAGTGTCTCGTATTTCCTCGACGAGCCATGTTGGCTGTGTGTGGGAGGAAGATGGTCAGCCACAGTTTTTTCGTCGACACCGACTCCTGGTTTATAGAGGCTGACGCTCTAGGGTGCCAGCAAGGCACTGCAGCTCACGGGCTGCATCCCAGGACCGTTGATGCCGGTAGTCCCTTAGCAAGTGCCAGAACGCTCTGCAATTGGTGGCATCTTGCTCTCGCATTTGGAGCTCAGGTGGTCAGAAGTTGGCTTCTGTAAACCGTGGGAGCGCGTCCTCGAACAAGGTGTGGCTGAGAAGAAAGTGGCTCACCTGGTCGGGAAGAGGGAGATGCATTCCAGTCTGCTGTTCCTCCCTACTCGGTCTGCTGGCTAGGGACCATTGGGATAGAAGCCATTGGGACAATACCATGGTACCGCGTGGAGAGCGCGATCGGGCCCACGGCAGCGCAAGCCCGTGCTCACACGCCGGTCGAGCTGGCAACGGTGGTTGCGCACGCAGCCGTCTGCTTGCGGTCGCGCCGGCTAGGCCCGCAACTGCAGCCGCCATGGCGGCCATATTTTCGCCGGGCAGCTCATCCCATCGCGCCAGCAATCCAGTTAAGGAACACAACCGAGGCACAGTTGTGAAATGTAGCCGAGGTATGCTTGGTAGAGGCTATTAAACAAGAGTTAAATTCGGACGTCGGAGCGGCGACGACGGCTCAGAAGGCAACCGCACCGAAGGAAGAATTTAATGGGCGTTTAATTCAGCTAATTTCGCGCAAGCGCCGGCAGGAGCGAGATCTACCAAGCACCTTCCTCCGATTTTCTCACCCACCCACCCAGGAAATGGAAGGAAAGAGGATGTCTAGGAGTATCAGGCAGCTCTCCTTCGTGAAAGGTGAGTTCTTTGATGAAGAATGGAAGAGCTGACAGTTTCGCTGCAGGGCTCCCGGTCCTGTCGCTCAGGAATCTTCCCTATAGCTATCGCCCGGTCCCCCCCTTCAAGGTTTACGTGTACCTTCGCCTTCAACGCTTCTCCGGGGGGTGGGAAGTCTCGAGGAGGCTTCGCGAGAGGCCCGAGAGATCGTGGAGGAGGCTAGAGGGGGAGAAACAATGCAAGTTAAATTCTCTTTAAGGGGCTCGTGTCATGTTAACCTATGTTTTATGACAGACTCCATTCTCCCAAACAGGGGTTCCAGCCAAGGTTGGCAGAGCATTGGGACGCGAGCCGTCAGGCGAGGCGGCCGCGTACGCGGCGTGCTACGTTTCGCAAACTGCTTGGTGATCAGGCACGTGCAGTTTGGCAGGCGGCTAGTTCGCCGCAGGTAGCATTTCGAGCGCAGTGTTGCCTCGGACGTTTTCGGGAACCTTTGGGTTCGTTCGCGACGACGAGAATTACTTCTGTTTGTGTCGAATTGCGAAGCCCACGAAGGCTTTGGTCGGATTTAGCTGGCATAATACTCCAGGAAGGCACGTGTGGCCCTATTTACGCTCTTTTTGGGCAAAATCCAAGATCCTATTTACGTTTTTTTGCACTTTTTCCGCCTGTTTTTGCACCCGTTTTGGATCGTAGCTACACTGAGAGGGTGAAAGATTTCGGACGGAGGAATGTCGGACTCTTCGCGCTTTCGCTTTCTTTCTGTCGTCTGTGCTAAGGAGGTTGTACCAGCACTGCCGCTATGATCATCACCATCATCACAATCGGAAGTTTGTCAGGCGCAAGTTCCAACAGGAACTCGAATGGCTTTGTGTCAACGCTTGCCAATATAAAGCTAAGACCTTCAGAGGCTCCTAGCTTGGTCACAAAACATTTCTGAATAGTTCTTCATCGAACGAAGAAATCGAGCCGAGCCACACGGCATGCTATGTCTGTTTTGCTTTCCGGACTGTGGTAACTTGTCTCTTGCACTCTGATGAATGATCATATCATATGCGGCCCTGGCGGTCATCGAAGTAATGGAGTATTTATCATCCCCTTCTTCGGCTCGCGTAGCGAGCCGTAAAAAACGGTATGATACACCCAATTCCCCCACTCGCGTAAGCGCGAAGAAACGGGTATGCCTGTCATGTGCAGACATCCAAGCCAGCTTGCTCCCTCCTCCACCAGTTCTTCGAAAGACCTGCATGGGCCTGCTTGGGTGGCCTTCGGGTGGCATCTTGGACACAAGATATGTGCTGATACCGTACTGATTCAGCATGTGTACAAAGAGAAACTAAAAGAATTAACGTGCTGAAATCAGTACGTTTAGCCTGCTGAACGTAAGGCCTGGCTGTAGCCTGGTGCAAAAAAAGTGCAAAAAAAAAAAAGTGCAAAAAAATGTGTTTGGGCAAAATCTCTATTTACATTCACGCTTTACGGCCACACCTGGACAAAGGAGGCCTTTTTTTTTTTTTGCAAAACGCTTACTCGCAGAAGCGCCTGCACGGCGGCAAGAATCCGAACCCGGGCACGACCATCTTCGTCCAAATCTTCGAAGACTGGCTGTCGATTGCTCCGGCTTGCGAGAGGAGAGCAGGACAAGTTCATAGCGACGTCGCTTTTTGATCCTTCGATGTCTGCTCTTCCTAACCTAGACAAGCAGAATTGTCTAAGGGTTGGATTGTTCACCCACTAACAGGGAATGTGAGCTGGGTTTAGACCGTCGTGAGACAGGTTAGTTTTACCCTACTGATGGAGAGAGAGCCCATCGGGCCAGCGCATTCCGCCCGCCGGGCAAATGAATCCCTAAGAAGCACGAAACATATGAAAGAACCCTTTCAACGACGGTCACCCGGATTCTCAAGTTGACTTTTTCGGTAAAAAGATGAGAACCCCAAAACTGTATGAAACACAGGAGAACAGAGGGTCAGAGGGGGAGAAAGGCCTGTCTTTCAACATAGAGTGAGAAGATGAATGCGAAGTCGTCGACGGAGGAGCTGAAGCAGGATGTGAAGAATGCGCTGCTCAAAGAGGGCACGTTGGGCAAGATGCGGGCGCAGATGCGGGAGTGCGTGCTGCGGGTGCTGCAGAAGAGCTCGTTCGAGAGCTTCGGTCCCGTCTACGGCTGGACGGAGCGGTCGAAGGAAGTCTGCGAGAAGAGCGAGTGCCGCCGGGCCTGCGAGATCGTCGCCGAGTTTCTGGCCACCCACGACTTGGACTACACAGCCTCTGTCATGAAGGAGGAGGCCAGCGCTGGTTGCAGGGCGTCCGACACCGGCTCCGCTCCCGACTTCAAGGGCGCCGAGGAAAACCTGCCGAAGTACGCGCAGAAGCGCCTGCACGGCAAGAACCCGAACCCAGGCACCTCCATCCTCGTCCAAATCGTCGAAGACTGGCTGTCGATCGTCCGCGGCTGGGAAGAGGCCGACTCGGTCTCCGGCAAGCCGGAGGAGAGCAGGACGAGCGCCCCGCTGGGAAACGCAGCGAACGTCATCGCAAGAGACACTGCCGCACCCCCGCAGCAGGTCGGCGGCCAAAGCGCGGAGAAGGACGTCCCGGCGGCGCCCGTGCTTGAGACGTCGTACGAGGAAGACAACTACGACGATGACGACGGCTTTTCCTCCGAGGTGTCTCCGGTGTTACGGCCGGAGGAGGCCGTACCAGCGGACACGATGCCGCAAACCAGGGCGTCGATAAACTCGGCTCGCCCGGAGCCGGTGCTGCCCGCCGCGTCTCCTCCGTCGCCGCCTTCGCACCAGTCCGATTCGGCGACGTACTCGGATGTTGAAGAACCGCCGCGCTTCAACCCGAACACGCTCGTCCACTCCACCGCCGCCGCCGCTGCCCCGCCGCCGGCGGGCTCTCCGCCCAGACCCGTGGAGGAGCCGCAGACGCCGCCGAGCGACGTTTTGATCGACGAAATCGTCGTCACGCCGCCGCACGACGCCGACGAGGCGCCGGATGCAGCCGCCTCGGCCGGAGATTCCGCGCAAGGCGGCAAGCTGGTCGAAGACCCGCCGCCCGCTCCCGAAGAGCCGGCGAACAGCGCGATCATACCGGCCGTGGAGGAGGACGTGGCCGACGGCGATGCGGTATGGTTTTCATTCTCCTCCCCAGCTGCAGCGGGAGCCGCGACCTGCAGCGCGCCGTAGCAGCAAGGAAAGAAGTGAGGAGACCGGAAACTCCCCGGGAGATGGTCCCTTGCACTCCACCTCGTCTCTCTCTCGCTCTGTCATTGTCGTAGATAAGGTGCCAGCTTGGAGGGAAATGCTCAACGATGCTGCAAGACAAGAACCGTAGGGGTTCCAAGTGCTGTAACTACCGAGCCACGTGTTGAACGGACAAGGTCATGCGGGTCTACCCCTCCACGAACAAGACACACAAGTACAACAGATCAGAAGTCCTGGGTGAAAAACCAACGCGGCGGTGTAAGCGAAGAACAAACGGCAATGCATTGGTACCAAAACCATTGCAGGTACGTGAAGGCCCGAGACCACATTGCATACAAATGTGATCTCCGGTGTCGGCCGCAAGAACTCCAAAACTGCGAGGATGTGCAGATCATGTCCTGACGGCTAGCGATGAACGACATATTCTATGCTACGGACCCGAAGCCAACCTCACGCGAATCTTTGGACAGAGTGATGTAACCTACAGACAAATCTTGGATGAACTTGCAGCCCGCAACACAGCAGTCTTACTGTCCGTTTGCGCGCGTGTCCCCAATCAGGAGCCCAGCGGAAAGCAACAGAAAGGGCCACTCGGCTAATGCACGAGATCAAATCTAGCTCGAAGATACGATAAAACAAAACATTTCTTCTGGGAACCCACAAGCACGCACGAAGCTGAACTTCACAAACACACAAAAGGTCGAAAGACGCCAATCTGTACGCCCATTCGGGATTGTCGGAAACACAAATGACTAGTCACAACACGGAAATTCGATTAGTATTGCAGCAACACACTCAGGTTCAGCAAGACTCGGCGTCCAGCTTCGCGAGCTATCGCAGCGACGACGATGACGACGACGTTGACTTGACGAAGAGGGATGGTGATGACATAGAGAGCGAGCCCTCCGAGTACGAGACGGATGAAGACGGGTTCTAAGCGGCGACAGTTCGCCCCCCAGCTCCTGCCGCCGCACAGCCCTGCCGTCATCGAGAGGGTGTCGTCCCCACTGCAAGTGCGCTCCGGCCGCCACACGGTGTCATCGCAGCGCCCTCCGAGTACGAGACGGATGAAGCCGGGTTCTAAGCGGCGAGAATTTGCCCCCCCGGCGCGAATGCACCCCGGTCGCCGCACAGCCCTGACGTCATCGAGAGGATTTCGTCCCCATCGCAAGTTCGCTCCGGCCGCCACACGATGTCATCGAGCCCTCCGAGTACGAGACTGATGAAGACGGGTTGTAAGCGGCGAAAATTCTCCCCCGCACTCCTGCAGCCGCACAGTCCTGCCGTCATCGAAAGGGTATCGTCCCCATTGCAAGTGCGCACCGAGTACGAGACGGATGAAGACGGGTTCTAAGCGGCGAGAATTCGCCAGGCGCGAGTGCACTGTGCGAGCCGTCCGAGGCGGGTGACCATTGCGAGTGCGCGCCGGCCGCCGCTCAGCCCTGCCGTCATCGAGAGGGTATCGTCCCCATTGTAAGTGCGCACCGAGTACGAGACGGATGAAGACGGGTTCTAAGCGGCGAGAATTCTCCCCCCCGGCGCGAGTGCACTCCTGCCGCCGCGCAGCCCTGCCGTCATCGAGAGTGTCGTCCCCATTGCAAGTGCGCTCCGGCCGCCACACGAAGGCACCCCTTCCCAGCCTCCCATGGGCTAGCGGAGACTCAAAAACACCGGACCTTTAAACTCAAAAAAAAGCTTGTTAGATGAAGGGCCGATCGCATGTACCGAACGCGAGCCGCAAAATCCTGCCCACGCAAAACCGCTTCTTGATTATTTCAACAATCACCTGCTTCGCAGGAAATGCTCGAGGAGGCCAACAGTTGCAGAATCTCCCGCCCTGCACGAGGCACGCGCCCAAGACCCGTGCATGGCGACCGTAGCACCCTCCATGTTTGCACCTCCCTCGGATGCTACGGTCGGGAAGGGGCTTCAATGTAGTTGGGAAAACACGTTCCCCTTCCCCGCGTTCTGCGTGTGGGGTTGCCACCGGGCAACTGCCGCAGCAGCCGCAGATACGTCCTTCGCCCTTGGCTCACTTTCGGGAGGTGTCGCTGCTCACCTGCCAGTGTGTTCCTGGTCGTTGCCCAAGAGGTGGTGAGTGTGGTGTGTTTATGGGCATGGTGGTGATGATGTGCATGGTAGTGAAGGTGGTGGCAACTGTATCGATGGTGGTAGAGTGTGTTTGTGTGGTGATGGCGATAGCGGTGACTAAGGTCTGTGGTACGCTGGTAGTGGTGGTGTGCGTGGGGTACTAAGGTGGTGACTGTATGGGGCGAGTGAGGCGTGTGGTGGTGCACTTGTTCGTAGGCTAATTGCCGGACACTTCTTTTCCTGTGTTGTGGCCTCTCCTGAACGGTACATGCCGATACCTGCCAGCTACCAGCAGCTACTGTCAATCGCAGTAAATTCTCACGAAAAGTGGTACAGGCCAGTTAACTGTCAAGTTGCTAGCTACTTGACAATCCGGATCCGGGGTGGGGTCTGACGATGCGCGTTTATGGGCTCTTGTCCTGTATACCGGCACGGATTAACAAATGCAACGAGCGGGTCGTCGCAGCTTGACTTCTCTATTCTACAAAGCCGACAACAGGGGAGGGTCACAAGCTTGACGTGTATGCTGGGGGGGCATTCGATTCAAAAGGGGCTACTCTTTTCGATCTTTCCAAAGCGACGGCGAGCCTGCGGAACCGGCGCTTTGCACACCGTCAGAGACGGAGCGGGATCGGCATCAACAGGGGGATCGATCAAAGGGCGGGAGCGACATGCTCAAGTTTACCGCGTAGATCTTCAACAGCTGAAGTTGGTGAGAGTTTCTTTCGAGCAACCTCTTACTTCCAAAATCGATGCAATGCCTTTGAAGCGTGAACGGTAGAAATGGTCAGTCGCTCTCATCCATCAAACCTTCCGATTCAAATTCAGAAGGTATCCGATGTTAGTTCTCGGAAGGCGAGGCTACGCTTTTGTCCCAACCTCCTTTGAGTTCAGGTCCCGCGTTTCGCGTTCTTGATGCACAACAGTAGAAATACAAAAGTGCTTCAAAGGCGAGATCACGCGCGAGTAGAAGCACTTTTACCCTTTTTGATCTTTTGCAGCTGGCAGCCTCCTCAAGTATTTCCTACAAAGCAGGTGTTTATACAAAAATAAGAGGCCCGCTTAATTGCTTTGTGATCCGCCGCGAAGTTCTCTCCTGGTGCAATCTGGAGAGACCGGCGTCGAGTTTCGGCTCACAGCCGGTTCTCTCGGGCGGCAACCCTAAGGGAGAGAGAGTGCCAGACACAATCCATCTTAAAAAGGACCACACACCACACTCACCACCCACCACCGCACAAACCACTGAGCATACCACGACCCCACTACTACCTCCGAACCGCTTTCCCATCTTTCTCCTCTATCTATTTCCGGTTGTGGACAACAAATTCTTTTCCGTCTGTCTCAGTCTATTCCGTTTGCTTGTACTAAGATTGTGGTCCTCCCCCTCCTTCTCTTCTTCTTGCAGACCGCCAGTAATGACTTTGAAAGTGCCTGAACACTGTGTCAAACAAGTACTGAGCACTCTGCCAAAAGGACAATTGAGCCGTTGGAATCAGATCACTGTGTCCAGAGGGCAACTCAGTAGTTGAAGGCGCCTGAGCACTCTGTTGAAAAGACAACTCAGTCGTTGAAGTCAGATCACTGACAGGCGCCTTCAACTACTGAGTTGTCCTTTGGACACAGTGATCTGACTTCAACGACTGAATTGTCCTTTCAACAGAGTGCTCAGGCGCCTTCAGCGACTGAGCACTCTGTTCACAGGACAACTCAGCAACAGAAGGAAGTGCGCGCGCTAATCCGCACCCGCCCAGCAGGAAAAGGAAAGCAGCAGCGACCCCGCCCGCCCCCGCTGGCTTCTGAGCCACGCTCGGGGGGACCCGGGAAGGGGGGAACAATGACGACGCCGCCACACCACGGGCTGTCCCCCGTGTCGGACAGCATCAGCGTGGCTGGGTACGAAGGCGGGGCGTTCTTCGGCGGCGTGGCCCCCCGGTACACGAGTCTCCGCCCCGGGCTGGCGGAGAACGACGAGAAGGAGTGCAGCGGCGAGTTGTGGGTGGTCAGCGGGCCTTTCGGCGTCAAGCTCAAGAAGCGCTGGGTCGTCGTCAACTCCGAGACCCGAAGGCTGTCGGTGTATAGTTCGTTCAGCAGGGATCACAGCAAGCTGCTCGACGATGTCGACTTCCGCGTGATCGTGAAGCTGTTCTGGTTTGCCCACGACAACCCGAACCCCGGAGACGGCAAGCCATACGGCACCAACCCATCATCTCACCTCAAGCCGGTCCGGTACTGGTACTTCGGTGTGCTTTCCGACCTGGTTTTCTGTAATTTGTCGCTTTCCACACTAAATGCCCAACATAGCTCAAAGCATCTGCAGAAACAACACGAAAAAGTCTAACCACGTGTTGAACGGGCGTGAGGTCATGCGGGTCTACCCCTGCATGACAAGACACACAAACACAACAGGTCAAAGTCCTGAGTGAAAAAGCAACATACGGTTGGGTACGCGAACAACACATCAGATTGTGTTTGTACTCTATTTTCCCCTCTACCTGGTACCTCTATATTTCCTCCCTTCCAAAACAGCTACGTCGAGTATCTTCTTGTGTGAGAGACCTTGGGCCTCGTCCCTCGTTGCGAGGCAGTGCTCTGCCTAAACATTAAACTAAGATTTCCCCCCCACGCCGCCATCCCACCAATGCGCAAACGACACGACAGGGATGGAGCTGATGAAGGAGCCGACGGGAGTGGAGCGGCACAGCAACGAGACGTGGGGCAAAGGGACGATGCGGGACCGAAAGTCGGAGGTCGTGATCTTCTGCACCGACGTGAAGGAGAACTTCCAGAAGTGGGAGCGCTTCTTGTCCGAGCGCGACGTGGTGAAAACGACGCGCACGCAGGTGGCCAGGATGATGGACGACGGCGAGGAGGACAAGCAGGCCGCCCGCGAGCTGCGGGAAGAGGTCGCCGTCCTGCAAAGGAGGCTCCGGGAGAAGGACGCCGCCATGAAGCGGACCGTCGCGACCCTCGAAGAAACATACGGCGCGCAGCTCGACAACGTCGTGTCGCGGGGCGACCACGAACGCCAAGTCGAACAGTATTCCGCGCAGAAGCGCGAGCTGCAGAAACGGGAGGCCGAATTCCAAGAAGGTTTAGGCCTCGCGAAAGCCACCATCGACACCCTTCGCGCGGACGTCGCCGACCTCGAAGCGAAGCGGCTTCAAGACATCGCCCGCCTGGAGGAAATCATTCAGAACCAAGAGCGCGAGAAGGCGGCGCTGAAGGCGAAGCTCCGGGGTGCGTCTGCTGGGCGGAGCACGCGCGTGTCGTGCTCCCCCGATCCCCACTCCGCCCTCAACGTCGAGACCACCGCGACGACCGCCATCTCGCACGACGCGTCGTTCCAAGAGCTGAAGGCCATCCTCAAGGAGAAGGCGCAGGAAACCGCCGATCTGACGGCGAAGAACGCGCGGCTGACGCGGCAGGTGGCGGCGCTGATGGGAGAGGTCACGAGCGCCGCGTCCGGAGGGGGAAGGGGCGGCGGCGAGAGCGTGCTGGCGGTCATGGAGAGCGAGCGTTTGGAACTCGAAAAAGAGGCGGCTGAGCTCGCCGAGTCGCTGCGCCTGGCGCACGAGGAGCTGGAGGACAAGGACGCCCGCATCAGCCTCGCCGGCGCCGCGCTGAAGAACGCGAACGTCGAAAACGAGAAGCTCAAGCGCCACGCCTCCGAGGTCCAAGGCGACCTCCTCGACGCTACCCGGCTTCTCCACGCCGTCTTCACCATGCTCGACACTCGGAAATTCGACGACTCGCTCCTTTCCATGGACAACGACGACGTGTCGCCGCACGCCCACCCCCACTCCAACCAGCAACCGTTCAAAACAGTCGCGGACTACACGGAGCGCATTCCAGAGCTCCTTTCCCGCGTCCTCGGCGATCTCGCGGCGGCGTCGCTTTCGCCGCAGCGCGAGCGCTCCGCCAGCGTGCAGCGGGACACCGTCACGCTCCTAGAGCAGCAGTCAGACGCGTTGAAGGACGAAAACGACGATTTACAAGCCGAGCTGCTGGCGGTGCGCGCGGAAGCCGGCGCGCTGAAGGAGCGGAATTCGAGCCTGCAGCGCGAGCTGGAAGACGCGATGCAGCTGACCAGCGGCTGCGACGACAGCATGCGCAGCTCTGCCAGCGAGCGGGGCGACGCGTCGTGGAGGGACGAGGCGCTGAAGCTCAGGTCGCGGGTGGCGAGCCTCACCAAGGAGATCCTCGAGCGCTCCGCCGACGACAGCGAGACGATCCAGCTGCGGGCAGCGATGTCGAACCTGACGGAGGCCCTTCACGCGAGCCACGAGAGCGAGGCCGACAAGGAGAGGCAGCTCGCGCGGCTGAGCGACGACGTCATCGTGAAGACGAAGGAGACGGTCGCCCTGCAGGAGCAACTGTTCGGCAGCGAGAAGTCGCTCCGCCTCGCGCAGCAGCAGGTCGACAGGCTCGCAGCCCGCGAGCAGTCCGGGAAGGAGGCGCTCCTCCGGCTCGAGAACCAGCTCTCCAAAATGGTCCTCGACACCGCCGCGACGGCGGACTACTCCGATCCGACCTCCTCTGCGACGCTGTCCCTCGCGGACCTCGTCCAGTCGATCCGGCAGCAGGCCGAAACGTACCGGTTGAAGTTCGAGGCGCAGACGCAGAAGACGCACGCCCTCGAAACGAAGCTGACCGGCCTCCTCCAGGTGCGCGCTTTTCCCCTTCATAAGCCCCCCTGCAAATGCGAGTGCTGTGGATTGGTGCTTCTGTTGGGGGGGGATTTGTCTACCGTTATGGGCATCAGCCCATAACGGTATACCCGCCCAAGTTTTTGCCCATAACGGTATAGCTGCCTAAGTTTTTGCCCATAACGGTATAGCTGCCTAAGTTTTTGCCCATAACGGTATAGCTGCCTAAGTTTTTGCCCATAACGGTATGGAAATCGAAGTTTTTGCCCATAACGGTATAGTCGCCCAAGTTTTTGCCCATACGGTATAGCTGCCTAAGCTTTTGCCCATAACGGTATAGCTGCCTAAGTTTTTGCCCATAACGGTATGGAAATCGAAGTTTTTGCCCATAACGGTATAGCTGCCTAAGTTTTTGCCCATAACGGTATGGAAATCGAAGTTTTTGCCCATAACGGTATAGCTGCCTAAGTTTTTGCCCATAACGGTATAGCTGCCTAAGTTTTTGCCCATAACGGTATAGCTGCCTAAGTTTTTGCCCATAACGGTATAGCTGCCTAAGTTTTTGCCCATAACGGTATAGCTGCCTAAGTTTTTGCCCATAACGGTATGGAAATCGAAGTTTTTGCCCATAACGGTATAGCTGCCCAAGTTTTTGCCCATAACGGTATAGCTGCCTAAGTTTTTGCCCATAACGGTATGGAAATCGAAGTTTTTGCCCATAACGGTATAGCTGCCTAAGTTTTTGCCCATAACGGTATGGAAATCGAAGTTTTTGCCCATAACGGTATAGCTGCCTAAGTTTTTGCCCATAACGGTATAGCTGCCTAAGTTTTTGCCCATAACGGTATAGCTGCCTAAGTTTTTGCCCATAACGGTATAGCTGCCTAAGTTTTTGCCCATAACGGTATAGCTGCCTAAGTTTTTGCCCATAACGGTATGGAAATCGAAGTTTTTGCCCATAACGGTATAGCTGCCTAAGTTTTTGCCCATAACGGTATAGCTGCCTAAGTTTTTGCCCATAACGGTATAGCTGCCTAAGTTTTTGCCCATAACGGTATAGCTGCCTAAGTTTTTGCCCATAACGGTATAGCTGCCTAAGTTTTTGCCCATAACGGTATGGAAATCGAAGTTTTTGCCCATAACGGTATAGTCGCCCAAGTTTTTGCCCATAACGGTATAGCTGCCTAAGTTTTTGCCCATAACGGTATAGCTGCCTAAGTTTTTGCCCATAACGGTATGGAAATCGAAGTTTTTGCCCATAACGGTATAGCTGCCTAAGTTTTTGCCCATAACGGTATGGAAATCGAAGTTTTTGCCCATAACGGTATAGCTGCCTAAGTTTTTGCCCATAACGGTATAGCTGCCTAAGTTTTTGCCCATAACGGTATAGCTGCCTAAGTTTTTGCCCATAACGGTATAGCTGCCTAAGTTTTTGCCCATAACGGTATAGCTGCCTAAGTTTTTGCCCATAACGGTATAGCTGCCTAAGTTTTTGCCCATAACGGTATAGCTGCCTAAGTTTTTGCCCATAACGGTATAGCTGCCTAAGTTTTTGCCCATAACGGTATAGCTGCCTAAGTTTTTGCCCATAACGGTATAGCTGCCTAAGTTTTTGCCCATAACGGTATAGCTGCCTAAGTTTTTGCCCATAACGGTATAGCTGCCTAAGTTTTTGCCCATAACGGTATAGCTGCCTAAGTTTTTGCCCATAACGGTATAGCTGCCTAAGTTTTTGCCCATAACGGTATAGCTGCCTAAGTTTTTGCCCATAACGGTATAGCTGCCTAAGTTTTTGCCCATAACGGTATAGCTGCCTAAGTTTTTGCCCATAACGGTATAGCTGCCGAAGTTTTTGCCCATAACGGTATAGCTGCCTAAGTTTTTGCCCATAACGGTATAGCTGCCTAAGTTTTTGCCCATAACGGTATAGCTGCCTAAGTTTTTGCCCATAACGGTATAGCTGCCTAAGTTTTTGCCCATAACGGTATAGCTGCCTAAGTTTTTGCCCATAACGGTATAGCTGCCTAAGTTTTTGCCCATAACGGTATAGCTGCCTAAGTTTTTGCCCATAACGGTATGGAAATCGAAGTTTTTGCCCATAACGGTATAGTCTGCCCAAGTTTTTGCCCATAACGGTATAGCTGCCTAAGT
Source organism: Diplonema papillatum (assembly GCA_030068145.1). Taxonomy (NCBI): domain Eukaryota; phylum Euglenozoa; class Diplonemea; order Diplonemida; family Diplonemidae; genus Diplonema; species Diplonema papillatum. Next base: position 81,139 of record JAPJBO010000806.1, read on the forward strand.
TTTTGCCCATAACGGTATAGCTGCCTAAGTTTTTGCCCATAACGGTATGGAAATCGAAGTTTTTGCCCATAACGGTATAGCTGCCTAAGTTTTTGCCCATAACGGTATGGAAATCGAAGTTTTTGCCCATAACGGTATAGCTGCCTAAGTTTTTGCCCATAACGGTATAGCTGCCTAAGTTTTTGCCCATAACGGTATAGCTGCCTAAGTTTTTGCCCATAACGGTATAGCTGCCTAAGTTTTTGCCCATAACGGTATAGCTGCCTAAGTTTTTGCCCATAACGGTATAGCTGCCTAAGTTTTTGCCCATAACGGTATAGCTGCCTAAGTTTTTGCCCATAACGGTATAGCTGCCTAAGTTTTTGCCCATAACGGTATAGCTGCCTAAGTTTTTGCCCATAACGGTATAGCTGCCTAAGTTTTTGCCCATAACGGTATAGCTGCCTAAGTTTTTGCCCATAACGGTATAGCTGCCTAAGTTTTTGCCCATAACGGTATAGCTGCCTAAGTTTTTGCCCATAACGGTATGGAAATCGAAGTTTTTGCCCATACCGGTATAGTCGCCCAAGTTTTTGCCCATACGGTATAGCTGCCTAAGTTTTTGCCCATAACGGTATAGCTGCCTAAGTTTTTGCCCATAACGGTATGGAAATCGAAGTTTTTGCCCATAACGGTATAGCTGCCTAAGTTTTTGCCCATAACGGTATGGAAATCGAAGTTTTTGCCCATAACGGTATAGCTGCCTAAGTTTTTGCCCATAACGGTATAGCTGCCTAAGTTTTTGCCCATAACGGTATAGCTGCCTAAGTTTTTGCCCATAACGGTATAGCTGCCTAAGTTTTTGCCCATAACGGTATAGCTCGCCTAAGTTTTTGCCCATAACGGTATAGCTGCCTAAGTTTTTGCCCATAACGGTATAGCTGCCTAAGTTTTTGCCCATAACGGTATAGCTGCCTAAGTTTTTGCCCATAACGGTATAGCTGCCTAAGTTTTTGCCCATAACGGTATAGCTGCCTAAGTTTTTGCCCATAACGGTATAGCTGCCTAAGTTTTTGCCCATAACGGTATAGTCGCCCAAGTTTTTGCCCATAACGGTATAGCTGCCTAAGTTTTTGCCCATAACGGTATAGCTGCCTAAGTTTTTGCCCATAACGGTATGGAAATCGAAGTTTTTGCCCATAACGGTATAGCTGCCTAAGTTTTTGCCCATAACGGTATAGCTGCCTAAGTTTTTGCCCATAACGGTATAGCTGCCTAAGTTTTTGCCCATAACGGTATGGAAATCGAAGTTTTTGCCCATAACGGTATAGCTGCCTAAGTTTTTGCCCATAACGGTATGGAAATCTAAGTTTTTGCCCATAACGGTATAGCTGCCTAAGTTTTTGCCCATAACGGTATAGCTGCCTAAGTTTTTGCCCATAACGGTATAGCTGCCTAAGTTTTTGCCCATAACGGTATAGCTGCCTAAGTTTTTGCCCATAACGGTATAGCTGCCTAAGTTTTTGCCCATAACGGTATAGCTGCCTAAGTTTTTGCCCATAACGGTATAGCTGCCTAAGTTTTTGCCCATAACGGTATAGCTGCCTAAGTTTTTGCCCATAACGGTATAGCTGCCTAAGTTTTTGCCCATAACGGTATAGCTGCCTAAGTTTTTGCCCATAACGGTATAGCTGCCTAAGTTTTTGCCCATAACGGTATGGAAATCGAAGTTTTTGCCCATAACGGTATAGCGCCCAAGTTTTTGCCCATAACGGTATAGCTGCCTAAGTTTTTGCCCATAACGGTATAGCTGCCTAAGTTTTTGCCCATAACGGTATGGAAATCGAAGTTTTTGCCCATAACGGTATAGCTGCCTAAGTTTTTGCCCATAACGGTATGGAAATCGAAGTTTTTGCCCATAACGGTATAGCTGCCTAAGTTTTTGCCCATAACGGTATAGCTGCCTAAGTTTTTGCCCATAACGGTATAGCTGCCTAAGTTTTTGCCCATAACGGTATAGCTGCCTAAGTTTTTGCCCATAACGGTATAGCTGCCTAAGTTTTTGCCCATAACGGTATAGCTGCCTAAGTTTTTGCCCATAACGGTATAGCTGCCTAAGTTTTTGCCCATAACGGTATAGCTGCCTAAGTTTTTGCCCATAACGGTATAGCTGCCTAAGTTTTTGCCCATAACGGTATAGCTGCCTAAGTTTTTGCCCATAACGGTATAGCTGCCTAAGTTTTTGCCCATAACGGTATAGCTGCCTAAGTTTTTGCCCATAACGGTATAGCTGCCTAAGTTTTTGCCCATAACGGTATAGAAATCGAAGTTTTTGCCCATAACGGTATAGCTGCCTAAGTTTTTGCCCATAACGGTATAGCTGCCTAAGTTTTTGCCCATAACGGTATAGCTGCCTAAGTTTTTGCCCATAACGGTATAGCTGCCTAAGTTTTTGCCCATAACGGTATAGCTGCCTAAGTTTTTGCCCATAACGGTATAGCTGCCTAAGTTTTTGCCCATAACGGTATAGCTGCCTAAGTTTTTGCCCATAACGGTATAGCTGCCTAAGTTTTTGCCCATAACGGTATAGCTGCCTAAGTTTTTGCCCATAACGGTATAGCTGCCTAAGTTTTTGCCCATAACGGTATAGCTGCCTAAGTTTTTGCCCATAACGGTATGGAAATCGAAGTTTTTGCCCATACCGGTATAGTCGCCCAAGTTTTTGCCCATACGGTATAGCTGCCTAAGTTTTTGCCCATAACGGTATAGCTGCCTAAGTTTTTGCCCATAACGGTATGGAAATCGAAGTTTTTGCCCATAACGGTATAGCTGCCTAAGTTTTTGCCCATAACGGTATAGAAATCGAAGTTTTTGCCCATAACGGTATAGCTGCCTAAGTTTTTGCCCATAACGGTATAGCTGCCTAAGTTTTTGCCCATAACGGTATAGCTGCCTAAGTTTTTGCCCATAACGGTATAGCTGCCTAAGTTTTTGCCCATAACGGTATAGCTGCCTAAGTTTTTGCCCATAACGGTATAGCTGCCTAAGTTTTTGCCCATAACGGTATAGCTGCCTAAGTTTTTGCCCATAACGGTATAGCTGCCTAAGTTTTTGCCCATAACGGTATAGCTGCCTAAGTTTTTGCCCATAACGGTATAGCTGCCTAAGTTTTTGCCCATAACGGTATAGTCGCCCAAGTTTTTGCCCATAACGGTATAGCTGCCTAAGTTTTTGCCCATAACGGTATAGCTGCCTAAGTTTTTGCCCATAACGGTATGGAAATCGAAGTTTTTGCCCATACCGGTATAGTCGCCCAAGTTTTTGCCCATACGGTATAGCTGCCTAAGTTTTTGCCCATAACGGTATAGCTGCCTAAGTTTTTGCCCATAACGGTATGGAAATCGAAGTTTTTGCCCATAACGGTATAGCTGCCTAAGTTTTTGCCCATAACGGTATGGAAATCGAAGTTTTTGCCCATAACGGTATAGCTGCCTAAGTTTTTGCCCATAACGGTATAGCTGCCTAAGTTTTTGCCCATAACGGTATAGCTGCCTAAGTTTTTGCCCATAACGGTATAGCTGCCTAAGTTTTTGCCCATAACGGTATAGTCGCCCAAGTTTTTGCCCATAACGGTATAGCTGCCTAAGTTTTTGCCCATAACGGTATAGCTGCCTAAGTTTTTGCCCATAACGGTATGGAAATCGAAGTTTTTGCCCATACCGGTATAGTCGCCCAAGTTTTTGCCCATACGGTATAGCTGCCTAAGTTTTTGCCCATAACGGTATAGCTGCCTAAGTTTTTGCCCATAACGGTATGGAAATCGAAGTTTTTGCCCATAACGGTATAGCTGCCTAAGTTTTTGCCCATAACGGTATGGAAATCGAAGTTTTTGCCCATAACGGTATAGCTGCCTAAGTTTTTGCCCATAACGGTATAGCTGCCTAAGTTTTTGCCCATAACGGTATAGCTGCCTAAGTTTTTGCCCATAACGGTATAGCTGCCTAAGTTTTTGCCCATAACGGTATAGCTGCCTAAGTTTTTGCCCATAACGGTATAGTCGCCCAAGTTTTTGCCCATAACGGTATAGCTGCCTAAGTTTTTGCCCATAACGGTATAGCTGCCTAAGTTTTTGCCCATAACGGTATGGAAATCGAAGTTTTTGCCCATAACGGTATAGCTGCCTAAGTTTTTGCCCATAACGGTATGGAAATCGAAGTTTTTGCCCATAACGGTATAGCTGCCTAAGTTTTTGCCCATAACGGTATAGCTGCCTAAGTTTTTGCCCATAACGGTATAGCTGCCTAAGTTTTTGCCCATAACGGTATAGCTGCCTAAGTTTTTGCCCATAACGGTATAGCTGCCTAAGTTTTTGCCCATAACGGTATAGCTGCCTAAGTTTTTGCCCATAACGGTATAGCTGCCTAAGTTTTTGCCCATAACGGTATAGCTGCCTAAGTTTTTGCCCATAACGGTATAGCTGCCTAAGTTTTTGCCCATAACGGTATAGCTGCCTAAGTTTTTGCCCATAACGGTATAGCTGCCTAAGTTTTTGCCCATAACGGTATGGAAATCGAAGTTTTTGCCCATAACGGTATAGTCGCCTAAGTTTTTGCCCATAACGGTATAGCTGCCTAAGTTTTTGCCCATAACGGTATAGCTGCCTAAGTTTTTGCCCATACCGGTATAGCTGCCTAAGTTTTTGCCCATAACGGTATAGCTGCCTAAGTTTTTGCCCATAACGGTATGGAAATCGAAGTTTTTGCCCATAACGGTACACGATTGTGAAGTTTTTGCCCAAACCGGTTTTGAGACCAAAGAATGAGTGGGTTTTTCCCCTTCATAAGCCCCCCTGCAAATGAGAGTACTGTGGATTGGTGCTTCTGTTGGAATGTCTTTGACAGTCGGTGAGCCGCCTTCATTTTTTCCAGGACTCTGCTAGCAGGTCGACCGTCGATCTTCACTCCGTGAAAATTCGTTTTTTGTCATTGGTGATCGGAAAGCTGTTTCTGGTGGGACGGTCTTTACTTGTCGTCAGTAGAAAACAGGCGCAAGATGACCCCGCCTCTTCCCTTTCTCGCCCCTTACCTTTTTCTTTGTATAAGCACCTGCTTTGTAGGAAATGCTTGAGGAGACTGCCAGTTGCGATAGATCAAAGGAGGTAAACGTGCTGTAGCCCACACGAAACACAGGTAAATCTGGGTTCAGTGGCGGGCGTAAGCGTTCAACAAACGAGCTTTGGTGCCGCTGGCCCATGGGAAACGAGGAGTGCAAAAGAGGCTCGATCCTCTCGAGTCGCCGCCGTTTCCTCCGAGCCATGAGGGCCCGTAGCCCGGGCCTGCCACAGTGGCACACAGACACACCCATGAAGCACCTTCTTGTCGTGTGAAGTGTGCAATATGTCTACACTCCCTTTCACTACCCGACTCCCAGCCTCAATTGAGCCGGTCCATCCTCTTGATAGACCGTGATAGACCGAAGAATACAACACCGGGCAATTCGATGCAGCTCTAGGGACTAGGGATGGACCTGACAGACCGTGGTGGACCGTGATTCACTGTGATAAACAGCGGGAGGCACTTCGATGCAGATTCAAGAGATAGGGACGGACCGGCTCATCAATGGTTAACCGGAGACCTTAAAACACCGAACTTTCAAAACCCCCCAAAAAATGTTACAACAGGAACTCTCGGAAGCGAAAAACGAGACGCTTCTCGTGCTGGAGGCGTTCAAGTCCGGTCACGACGTCGACATGTCGCGGCTCGGCACCGTCTCGACGGACGCGTTCACCCTGCTGAAGGAGCTGTCCGCGAAGCAGTCGCAGCAGGCGCGCGACTTGGCCGCGACCGCCTTCCAGCTGCGGGAGGCCGAAGCCCGGCGGCAGGTGGCCGACCGCCGCGAAGCCGACTTCGCCACCGTCGCATCGCAGCTCGCCGAGGAGAAGGACTGGCTTCTGAGGAAGATCGGCGGCGACGTGGCGTCCGTTGAAGCGGTGCTGGACCGCGCGGAAGCGTCGAAGGCCGGCGGCGCGGCGGCGGCCGCGGAGAAGAGCCGGCCCGCCGTGCAGGACAGGGTCCAGGAGCTCGAAGCGGCGTGGGGCATCCTCAAGGACGAGGCGGTCCGCTCCGGCTTCGCAGTCGGCGGCCCCGACGGACAGCCGGCTGCCGGCGGGTCGAGCAGGCGGCTCCGAGCGCGCGCGAGCGACATTGCGGGGGGCCTTCACGCCCACGGGCTGCAGGTCAAGGCGGCGGGCGAGCTGCTGCTGCGCGCCGTCGGCGAGGACGCCGCAGATGCGGCGGCGGCCGACGAGGTGCGAGAGCTCCGCGACTCGGTGTTCGCGGCGCCGTTCCTCGAGGCGGGCACCCTTCACAGGCTGTCAGCCGCGGCGGCAGCGGCGCTCAAGAAGTGCCGCTCGGACGCGAAGGCGCTGGCGGCGGCTCTGCAGGTGCGCGGTGCTTTTCATTTTTTCGAGACATTGCACTGCTGCTGTGTGCGCTCGGATTGGCGCCGCTCAAGCGGCCACCTTATGTCACTCGTTCGTTTGTAAAGATTGCTCCGTTCTTCTCCCTAGCACCTGCTTTGTAGGAAATGCTTGAGGAGACTGCCAGTTACGAAAGATCAAAGGAGACGATAGTGTGGTACTCATCGGCATGCCGATGACTCCCCATTGTCGCAACAATATTCCGAGAACAAAGGAGGTAAATGTGCTGTAGCCCACACGAAACACAGGTAAATCTGGGTTTAGTGGCGGGCGTAAGCTTTCAACAAAAAAGACCCAATTTGGTGTGGTCGGTGGGCCAGTTCCCCGTAGTTCCCCCGTAGTTCAACCAGGGGGGGGGGTGTCGTTTTTTTTTTTTGCTTTTTCAGTTTTTGCTGAGTACTTCAGGGCTGTGATTCTTGATCTTGGCGAGCACTTCCTAGCGACTTTGCACCTTTCTGTCACACAATGTGGACAATTCTGATGATATTTGGCCCACGAAGGTCGGAAAGCCAAGAGGATGAAGAAGAAGACACTGCGTAAAAACAAAATAAAACGACCAAAAAACAAGACGGCACACGTCCTCCGGAAATTGGAAAGCGAAATTTGTGGGATCTCGACGGTCAAACGGTTCCAACATCTTGATGAAATAACCCAGTCTGCAAACCTGTGACGTTTCTGCGCTACATCTCCTCGCTGCTTTCACTATCCTCGCTATTAGCTGTCTCGAAGCGCACCTTTTTCAGGGGGGGCTCGTCTTCTTGGGGTTGCTTCTTTCGCTGCCGGGAGGGAGACCTCGGACGCGGCAAAGCCTCGGGTTCTTCGGTTTTTGCATCCTTCTGTTCCAGGTCATGGAGCAACTTGCCAGCAACAACATTAGCCCGGAATCGCATGCTTCGGGCAAGGGCGTGCTGTTTTAGCTCGTCAAGAAGCAACTTCTCATCAGCTTCCTGACATGCAGACACAAGCTTGTCTTTGCTCCAGTTTTGGCAGGACTTGATACCTCGCCGTTCAGCTTGCTGCACAAGCGCATCCTTTCGCCAATGACTGTCTGCATCGAATCGCCAAGGAATCCTTTTGATGAAGTCATTGCGTTCTGCCTGCCACTTTTTCCTGTCGTCATGAGAAACTTGCTTCGCCTTGTAGTGGGTCAACTTCAGCAAACCGCATCGGTCTTTCCTCGCCTGGATAGTTTCTATCCTTTGCGCAGCATATTGCTGAATTGTCTTTGGGTAGGGCTGGTGAATGCTCAGGTGAGCGTTGGTGCTCGATAGCTTTGCCCTGATGCATTCATCGCGGATGCGCGTGTTTGTCTGCTGTTGCAGGTGACGTTTCATGGATCCAACGGTGCCCTCTATGAGACTCGGTCCTAGCTTTACGGGTCTTGGGGTATCCGCTGTTGCCTTGCTGTACATGGTCAGCTCTGCAACAATGCCGCAGGCAAACCTGTGGGCAACAGAAGACAGGAAAGCTGAATCTGTTGCCTCGTCTATGGGTTTAATGGTTGGCATCTGCACGCCGGGACCTCCGTAATAGCTCGCAATAGAGCCAGCCGCGTCTAAGTGGGCTTTCATACGCCGAATGAACTGCTGAACGGAGTTCCGCTGGCACACAAACTTTACTTCCGGGGCCTTCGTAGGAAATGTCACACCTCGTCTCGCTTTTTCCATCCACAGCGGATTCCCGAAAATGTCCTTTCCAGTTCGAATTTTTGTGAAATAGAGACCCAGGGTAGCCATCAAATCGCTGGCAAAGCCGGCAGTAAAGTCGTCGTCGAGTACTTCTTCCCCAGCGTACTGCCAGATTCGCCTCAACGCCGGATATGCAATGATCTCAAATGCTAAACCTATTCGACGGAAGCGCTCCTGGGTACCACGAGGAGTCAGGTACATGACGATATTCTTCTTTTTTTTCGAATACTCTGTCGTTTCATCAAAGCTGCCGAGGAAGTCCAAGTACCATCCCAATAGGGTCTTCTGACCAACGGTGCATGATAGAGACCACGCGGCTGCCCAGGACGTTCCGAATCTCCCTGTCGTCGCCCTCTGCCACAACACACCTTTCAACTCCGGGCCGCCCTGTTCCCGCAGCCATACAGCAAATGCAGGTGAAGATGCCACGTCGTTCGCTGCTGCACACAGGAACGTCATCTCCTTCCCAATCTTGAGCTCGGTCACAACCCTGCTCATCGTCCGATGCAACCTGTGCACTGGTTCGTATACCCGGGGTTGTTTGAGGCCCCCCACACCTGCTCCGCGGTCCGTAAACATACAGCAGAAGCGGTCTTGCTCGAAAAAGGCATCAGGGCCGAGAACGCCAAGCCCTCGAAGTTCTTGCGTGAGAGACGAGAAGTAGCAACAGATTTCTGTCACTGCGTCTTCCACCATGCTGCCATCGTGCACGGTTGAAAGGCACGCCTTCAGGAAATGGTGCCTTTGTGATGTTCCTTGCATCCAAGTTGCTGTCAAGTGGATTGCATGCCAATTCTCGTTAACAGGTGTGCTATCGTGCTGCAAGGCGACATCCTTGTCTTCGATGGCACACAAAAACGAGATATCACGCGCAACCAGGTTGCTCTGCCATGCTCGCTCAACCCTGAAACGACTCACTTTTACTCGCTGGATAATGAGGAGTACCCGGGGTATGCGTCGGATCTTGACATCTTCCGCCATCAGGCTGTCTACGATACCTCGCAGTTCTCCGTCGGCCAGGCCTCCGCCGTCCGTCACCACAGCGCGATTCTTGTCGAGGACTGGTACAAGCACGCAATGGCCGCAACTGAGCTTCCACAAGTCCTCTCTGAGAACAACAGGACAGTCGGCCAGACAAACTGTTGAAGGGGGGCCGGTAGCGAGGCGCACATATGTCCCAGCAAGCGCGTAGCCAACCGACTTCGCAAGTCCTACGATAGCGTTCCAGTCAGCATTCTCGACGAGAAAACCTTCATGGCGCATTCCACACGGCTTCACGAAAGTAACGTCAATCTTCATCTCCCCGTTGTTCCAGGCTTTCCTGACTCGCTCTCGTTCCTTTTCCTGCAACAAACCCCTGCATTGGTTTTGAACACACCGACATTACAAACGTTAATTTCTCTTCGTCAGCTAGTCGAATACCCGAGTTGCCGCCGGATAGACAGGCCGTCGCTTCCAATGGACATCCAGAACAAAAGAGAATTGAGACAACAAAAAACTATAATTGATCGTCGGGAACACACAAAAAAAGAAATGCCTTTACGATGGAGGCTATCACCAGAAAGCTAGATTTTTGCCTCTTTGCGTGGGTTCTCGACCTCTGCTTCCTCGTCTGCCTTTCGTTTGAAGCCAACCATTTCAAACATCTTTTTGGCGTTGGCCTTTTCTTGTTCGGACATGCCCCTTGTGAGATCCTTCCTGGCCGCCACCTTCTTCTTATTTTTAGCAGCTTCTTTTTCTCTGAAAGCTTTTAGGTCTGCTTTCGCGTTCTTTGACAGCTTCTTGGCGAACTTCGGGCATCGACAACCGTGTCGTACAAACGACGTCCCGTCAGAAAGCCTGTCCGGCGGGTTGCTGACCTTTGTGCCACAAATACAAAGCACCCAAGAGGGTCCGAACTTCAGCCCCACCTTGCCGAACCTGTCACACAGCGCCTCCTCCAACTTGTTCGTAATCATCGAGCTACTGTCCGCCCGCGATGTGTATGAGTTGTCGTGCACTTCCGCGTCGTGTGTTAGCAGGTGCTTTCGGACGTGCTTTGCCGAGTGCTTTTTCAGCTCCAAACGGACCACTATATGGAGGTTCAACTTCTTTTCGACGACCTTTTGTAGTCCCGCGTCGTTGAGCACTTCCGTCTCGTCGTCGCGCTCCTTATAAAACCAGCGACGTGCGACACCGGTAGCCCCCCTAAGGAAAGGAGCGTCTTTCTTTTCTGCAAGCTGGTTTCCGCATTCCAGCAGGTGCGGCCGTATTGTGGACTCGTGGAACGTTTGCAGCGAGCCGTTAGTCATAAAGTCGGCGTTGTACTTCATGTCTTCTTCCTTCAGGTCGATGGTGTCGCTTTCTTCGGTCTCGCTGTTGTCGTTCTCCTCACGCTCTTCCGTCGTGCGGACTTGGAGATATTTCGTAAAGCAGTGAAACGTAACGCCGATACAGAATTGCATTTTACGCTTTTGAATTTTGTTTCGTGCCTTTATTTGGGTACTTTCTTTTGTAGCCAGTTCAATGGAAACGATCATTTTACGAGAGAGATGATTTGCGCTTTATTTAGAGTTCGAGCTCGCTTGAGATTCCGGATGCAAAAGTCACCTGTAAGGCGATTGCATCGTATTGGGGTCACATTTCGTTTAGGCTACAGCAGCAGATGTTAGAACACAGAGAAGCATTTCATAAAGCTGTCTAGCTTTATTATGCAATGCTTCTCTGTTAAATTTAGGGTCAACGACAAAACGGATTCTATATAACTGGATTACGACAAAGTGGATTATTAGTGGATTATAATCCAGTAATAATCCACTTTGTCGCTTTTGATAATCCACTTTGTCGCTTCTGACAACCGGCATGAATTATATAGGGGGACCCTTTCACAAAAAGTTCCCACAGGGAAAGTGACTATTTTGAGCTGTTTGAGTTCATTGAAACCATCAAAAGTGAGCTTAGGTCCGTCATACGGGGCGACAAAGTGGATTAGGCGACAAAGTGGATTGGCGACAAAGTGGATTATAATCCACTTTGTCGTAATCCAGTTATATAGAATCCACTTTGTCGTTTTCCCTAAATTTAAACGCGCCGGTTTGAAGACCCCTGGCGCCCCTGTCCACCAACACCCCCAAAAAGCCCCAAACCCTTTAACTAACTCCAAAGCCCCCGCAGTCTGAGGGAAACATGAGACCTATGCCCCTCAAGAACCACCAAAAAAAAAAAGGACACCCCAAGGCCAGTTCCCCGTAGTTCCCCCGTAGTACCCCATGGTTATACCGATCACACCACAATTTGTAGTTTTATCGTTTTCTCCCCCTCTAAAAAACCAGGCTCTACTGCGAAGCTCTAGCCTCCTTGAAATGAGCACAAGGCAGTCCCTCGAGTATTTTCAACCTTTCCAATTCCCTTCACGCTAGACCATTATACAACGACACCCCCCCCACCCTCTTCAGGCCCTCGTAGCCGACCTGCGCGCAGCGCGCGTGCTGTCCGACGGTGACGAAGCAACGGTGAAGCGGCACTGCGCGGCCGCCGCGTGGCCGGAGGCGCAGGCCGAGCTCGCGAGCGCCGTCGCTGCCGCCTTCGGCGCCCTGAGCGGCGAATGCGAGCGGTCCGCGGCGCAGAGCGAGGCGCGGGCGCGCGAAGTGCGCGACCTCTCGGCCGCCGTCGAGCAGCTCGAGGCCGGCGCGCGCGCGATGGCCGCCGACAACGAAGAGCTGCGCGCGAGCAACGCGCGCGCCGCCGCCGAACGGGAGAGGCTCGAGGGGGAGGCCCGCGAATTCTCCGCCAACAGGAAGCAACTCATCGGCCGGTGTGTCTTTTGCTGCCAAAAGGAGGAGAGCCCGCGACACAACGTGTCAACACACGCCTGCCAGGCGGCCTCGCCCGTCAGTCAGAACGCCCCCGGCTGCGCCACCATCGGTGCAATCATCATCTTTGACAGGGCCGCGGCTCGCACTGCGCCCACGACGTAACGACTCGCCTGCCGTAGTAGTACGGGACAGTGGATGCTCCCCGGAGAGACGGTCCCTGCACTCTGACTCGTCTCTCTCTCTCTTTCTCTCTCTCTTTTTCCCTTCGCTCTTGTGATATAGCTAACGATTCTGGCATGACCTCGCCTCGATAATCTCAAATGGCGGTGTTCACATCCCACGGAAAGAATTGTTCGCGGTTCAAGAAGAGGAATGCCGATTAGCATAAATGGCATACTACTTGTACCTGCCACTACCGCAGATACGATACGCACACTAATCTACGATACCTTAAAGGAACCTTTACGACAATGGTTACCCGGAGACTTTTAAACCCCCGGATCTCTAGTGAACCTTGCACTCTAAAAAGAGGAAGAGTCAATTCCTATGACACGGCTGCTACCGGGGGTGACAAGGATTGGCATGTTGTGTTCTACCCGCCTCGGCAACTTCGTCAAAAGAAGAAGCGAATACGTAAGTCCAAATATTTCGAGACTGGAGGTCCTATGAACATGCAATGTGAATAGCCTCTATTCGAGCCAACCCCACTTTTCTGTAAACGAGTTTGAAAGTGTACTTTTTTTGACTGGATTTAGTGGGGAGCTAGCTTGTTCCCCTCCTGCCCAAAAGCATAGGGTGGCAGAGTGAGCTGGCTTCGGCCTTCAGGCCGGCGGGTTCGGACCCGGCCCATGACACTTTTCCGGTCGAAGATTGTTTTCGAGGTTTGTTGCGTTTCGGGGTCTAATGTGCCCGAATTTTGCGTTCTTTGCGGAGTTTCTCAGTATATCGCGGTATTGGGGACCCCGCCGGCCCCCGGAGGGGGGGGGCGGCGGGAAAAGGCTGCCCCAGGGCGCCCCCCCCCCCCGTGCTCGGTGGGTCCGGGGTGTCCCCCCCCCGGGTACGAGCGCCAAGCTTTACCCGTACTCGGTGGGACGGGGGGTTTGGGGTGTGCCCCCCGGGTACGAGCACCGACCTTAGCTTCACCCGGACACCACCCTGGCCGAACTTCGCTTCGTGCCCGAACTTTTTTTAGTACCAGCGCTTAGCACCAGAACTTAGCTTCGCCCGAACTTAGCATCACTCGAACTTAGCGCCGTCCGAACTAAGCTTCACCAGAACTTAGCTTCGCCCGAACTTAGCATCACTCGAACTTTACTGTTCCCCGAACTTTAACTGCTGCCTCCAGTCTCGCCCCGCGCCGGTCTTTAGCCGAGCGCACGTACTTCAGAGTTGACTCCAGTACAAAAAGCAAATATCTTCCTTCAGGCTGCGGTCTCTAGGCGTGTCGTTCCCGAGCGCTGCCGCCGTGAAGTCGGCGGAGGCGCCGACGGACGCGGGCAACGAGCACGTCGTCAGCTGCGTGAAGCGCCTGCAGGACGAGCTGAAGGCCGCCGCCGACAGCAGGGCCAGCCTCCTGGCCGGGCTGGAAAGCGAGGGCGTCGCGGCTGCCGCGGACCCCTCGGCGGCGCTCCTCGAAAACGAGCGCATCGTCAACGACGTCAAGCAGCTGAAGGCGCAGCTGCGCGCGGGCGCCGAGAGCCGCAGGCAGCTGGTCACCCGCCTCGCGAAGGAGGGCCTCCACTTCGCCGACACCCCGGCTGCGGAATCGGCGTCCGACGCCGGCAATGAAGCCATCGTCGACAGCATCAAGCAGTCGACTACCGGCAACCGGAAGCAGCTGGTGCACCTCCTCTCCCGCGAGGGCGTCACCTTCACCGACTCCGCCGGCGCGTCCGCCGAAGCAGCGACGGACGCTGGCAACGAGCAGGTCGCGCGTAGCGTCGGCGCCGCCGTCTCCGGGTGGAAGAAGAGGTTCGTTTCCCTGCTCGACGCCCGCCAGGGCCTGGTGAAGGGGCTCTCCGAGGGTCGACTGGTATCCGACGAGGAGGAAGCCGCGCTGTTAAACGCGGCGGCCGAGCCGGCGGACCAGCTGACCGAAAAAGCCGCCGGCGAACTCGTCGAAAAAGTAGCCCTCGGCAACGCTGACATCGTCGAGGCCGTGCTGCGGCGGGCCAGCCGAGAGCGGGACCTCGTGCAGGAAGAGAAGAAGCGAGCCCTCGAGGAGATGCTGGAGGCGCAGAAGCGGACGGTCAACGACACGAAGGGCGCCTTCACGCGCGAGCTGCTCGAAGCGAAGCAGGAGGTCGTCTGCGCCCGCGACGAGCTGGCCGCAGAAGTGCAGAAGCGCGAAGCCAGCGAGAGGGCCGGAGAGGCGCTCCGGCGCGAGATGTCGCGCAAGGCCGACGCCGCCAACGACACGCAGAAAGAGCTGCTGGACGAGCTGCAGGCCGTGCACGAGGGGCACGCGAAGAGCCTGCGGGAGCTCGAAGAGTGGGGCGCCAGGTTCGCCGAAAAAGAGGCCCAGGTCAAGAGCTTTTCTCACGCTTTTCTTATTGAAAGTGCCGTAACGGGATTAATGCTGAACCGGGTAAAACCTGGGACACCCCCCGAATATGGTACTGGGTGTCCCAGGTTTTACCCGGTCTGTCATTTACCCGTTCCAGCTGTATCCTGTTCACCATTATTCCAACTACACGGTGAAGTCGAGCCTCAGAAGCTGGAGCTGCAGTTTAGAACGCGGGTGGATTTACACGCGTTATGGATGTAGCACACCCGTTTTTTTAGTGTGGCTCGGGCACAACATCTTTAACTCCAGCTTCTGAGGCTGGACCTCACCGTGTACGGTGTGCGAATTCTGCGGTGAATAATTGATATTGAACTCTTGAGTGGTGTGCACGGCGGCAGATCAGCAGCCTACTAAGCAAACCAAGTTGTGCTCCTTCATTCCAATAGTATGAGCCGCCTTTCTCGCAGGCAACTGATTGAGCGAATTTCTCCGGACTCAACACAACAGGTTCTCTCGGTGACCGACGCGCTCGACACTGCGGAGCAGGAGCTGGCGCGGGCGAAGAACGACCTGGCGTCGAAGAGGCAGCTGCAGCAGCGCTTCCAAGACGACCTCGACGCGTCTCGGCAGGAGTCGGTCGACCTGCGGGACCAGCTGCAGGCCGCCCAGCTGCACGCTTCGAAGAAGTTCGCTGCCGTCGACGCGGATCTGCATGAAGCGGCGCGGGACGCGGCGGGGCTCCGCCAGGAGCTCGCCGCCTTGCAGGCCCACCACGACACCGTCAGCGACAGGGCCGCCGTGCTGCAGGACGAGGTGGATAGGGTCACACGGGCGTGCGGCCAAGCGAACGCAGCCTTGGCCGCCGCCGGCAAGTCGGGGCTCTGCGGGAAGGAGGCAGGGGAGAGGGCACGGATCGACGGCCACCAGGAGGCGCACCGCAACGCGGTCGAGAAGTCGTGCTTCCGCAGCGTGCTGCGTGCGTTCGCCGCGAAGTGCGACGCGGCGGCCGGCGAGAAGGAGCGGGCCCTCGATAAAGCGGCCAAGCTGCGCGAATCGCTCGACGCCGACCTCGCTTCGCAGCGCGAGCGCGCCGAAGTCGCCGAGGCGGAGTCCGACCGGTTGACGGGCGAGCTGCGCTCCTTAACGGACCTCCACGGGACCACGCGCCACGCCCACGAGGCGACCATCGCGAAGCTTGAGTCGCAGCTGCACGACACGCTGGAGACCACGACCGGAGCGCGGGTTGACGCAAAAAGTGTGGCGGAGGGGCTCAAAAAGCAGGTCCGCGACCTCTCGCTGGACCTGGACAGCTCCAGGCAGGCCGCCGCGACGTCCGAGCGGGAGGCGCACCGGCTCGAAGCCGAGGTCACTGCGCTGAAGGCGGCGCTCCGCCGCGCGCAGGAGACCGCCGAGCTGAGCCTCTCCAGCGCCGGCGAGCGCGCCGAAGGATTGGAGGCGGAGCTGCTGCTCGCGAAGAGGCGCTGCAGTGAGCTCGAGGCCGGACAGGTTGTACTTTTCTTTTTTACCAAACATGAAATGTTGGAGGAAATGAGAAGCTCGTCGCCGCAAACCGCGGCGTTTTCACTTGCGTCCTGAATCCAGCTTTTACGTAAAAAAACGATCAGGCACTGCGTTCAACGAAAACAACCCCCTCTACACATCATCATCATCATCATCATCATTAGCCGCGGTTGTGCGAGTGACGAGCTCTTATTTTGTATAACCACCTGCTTTGTACGAAATACTTGAGCAGGCTGCCAGGCGCAAAAGATCAAAGGAGGTACATGTGCTGTAGCCCACGCGAAACACAGGTGAATCTGCGCGTCAGCGCTCAACAAAAAGACCCACTTTGTAGTTGTATTGTTTCTCCCCCTCTAGCCTCCGGCAAGCACAAGGCAGCCCCTCGAGTGTGTTTTTACCGCGTTTTTTACCTGGAACCACATGATATGTTGGAGAAAATGAGAAGCGCGGCGCCGCAATGCCTGACTGCAATGCCCAACACTGAGGATCGCCGATAGAGAGATTCCTCAGACTTCCCTCCCGAAAAACTGTATTGCTCGGGCGGCTTTATTTTGCAGACTGGTTCTTTATACGGCGTGGTATCTGGATTTGTGTGTATGTGTGTGGAATTCATGTATGGGTAACCCCTGTTGCGGAGTATGGCCCAGGCCTTTGGCTTCATCACGTCACAGCTGACGCTCCTTCTTGCTGCTCGTGATGACCACGCGCTGTCCGGAACTGTAGCTTTGTTTGACAACGGCTTCCCGCTTCGTGTCCCGTGTGCTGCTGGCTGCAACATGTCTCCGGGGGGAGGCGCCTTCTTGTGCACACGGAGCAGCAAGCCGCGTCGTGTTTGGAACACTTCGCTTTCTTATTTGATGTTCGCTTCACAGTTGGCCGTGCGCCAGCGGTTCTCTGCCCCCTTCCCCTCCACTCTGCTGCCTCCTTCCAGGCCGCCTCGTAGTATCTCTCCGGCTGTACGCATCCCGCCCACTGCTCATGCGCCTTAACAAACGGGTTCGAGGCCGCTGTGGCGTTCGAGTCGGGGCTCCGTTGGCTCATCGCCCGCAACACCACTTCCGTCGCGGGGCGAGCTCGGCTCGGCACGTGATGCCCTGCATGACCCCTCCGCCCAGTGCTGTGACGCTAGTGACATTTGCGACGCGCCCGTGATGCCATTTCACGCCACAAATCCGCGCTACTGCACTGGTGACTTCTCGGAGGGATTGGCTCTTTGCCAGAGCGCTGAGTTTATACTCCTCATACTGCGCCCTTACCGTCTGCTCTTGTACGCCCATCTCTGCCTGGACCATGCCCATTGCCGCGTTGCTTATCGCGTCGGCGTCGACATTCCTTTTCCTCGGTACGTGCTCAATATCTAGGTCGAACCGCGGTGTTAATCCACCGATGCCCGCTGTCGCTTGCAAATAATACGGCCGCAGGTGGGGTTTGCAGACTGCTGTCCCGTTCACTGCACCGATTACGGTTTTCGAGTCGCCCCTGACTTTTGCCGGCCCTTCCACATCCTGCGGCTGCTCCCTGAGTCACCGTAGTCCAGCAATTAGGCCGTTGTATTCGGCCAAGTGTATGTGTGCGTGTGTGTGTGTGTGTGTATCTTCCGTGGCACAAGTAGTGCAGTCTAGTGGTCTAGCTTGGTTTGCCGTTTTACCGCTCTTCGCATATCAGCCATAGCGGCCGGTCCAACAATAAGCCCGAGGTAAGAAGTTCTACCAAAACACTTGCACAGGTGACGCTGGAGCGAGAAGCGGAGGAGACGGCGATGGCTCTGCACGAGCTGCGCGCGGACTTGGAAGGGGTGAAGGCGGAGCTGAAGGAGGTGAAGGCCGAGAAGAGCCGGCTCGGGGCCGAGACCGAGGGCGGCCACCGCGAGGCGGCGCGGCTCGAGGCCGACGTCGAAAAGTGGCGCCGGCTGCAGAAGGAGGCCGCGAAGCGCACCGACGACCTGGCGTGCGAGCTCAGCGGCGTCAAGACGGCCCTCAAGCTCGCGGAGGCCCGCCTCGAGCAAACCGCCGATCTCTCCACCCAAACCCGAGACGAAGCCGAAAGACGATTCCAGGACGCTCACGCGGAAGCCACGCAGCTTGAATCCGACTTGCGAGACTCACGCCAGGCCCTGCTTCTCGCGAACAACGAGCTGTTGACGGCCAAAGATGAACTCGCCCGCGCCGTCACAAAGGCGGACCACCTGCAGAACCAGGTCACGACCGCTCTCGAAGACAAGGCGCGGGTGGCCCAGGCGCACGCCGCCGAGGTGCCGAAGCTGGAGGCGCAGCTGGCGGCCGCGCAGGCCGGCGAGGCGCGGCAGGCCAATAAAGCGGCGCATTTGCAGGCGGCCAGGGACGCCGTGCAGCGGGACTTGGACCGCGCCGTCGGCGAGTGCGAGAAGCTGCAGGCCGAAGTCGCGGCGCGGTCGGAGCTCGACGCTGAAAAGCACAAGGCGGCCCGCACGGCGATCGAGGAAGAGCTTTCGCAGGTTCGCCTCTTCTTTTTTTGTATAAGCACCTGCTTTGTAGGAAATGCTTGAGGAGACTGCCAGTTGCGATAGATCAAAGGAGGTAAATGTGCTGTAGCCCACACGAAACACAGGTAACCCTGGGTTCAGTGGCGGGCGTAAGCGTTCAACAAAAAAGACCCACTTTGTAGTTGTATTGTTTTCTCCCCCTCTAGCCTCCTTCGAAATGAGCACAAGGCAGTCCCTCGAGTATTTTTGTATGAGCACTGCTTTGTAGGAAATGCTTGAGGAGACTGCCAGTTGCGATAGATCAAAGGAGGTAAATGTGCTGTAGCTCACACGAAACACAGGTAAATCTGAGTTTAGTGGCGGGCGTAAGCGTTCAACAAAAAAGACCCACTTTGTAGTTCAACTGAGTTGTATTGTTTTCTCCCCCTCTAGCCTCCTTCGAAATGAGCGCAAGGCAGTCCCTCGAGTATTTTAACCCCCTACCGACCGGCCACCCTCCACTTTTTTCCGGGGTCTGGGTTGGCCATGTCAGGCTGGCACGTCTCGGGACCTTTCGCAGGGCACATTTCAAAAAATTTGCGACTTTTCCTGCAGATGCGCCCTTCCCCGGAAAGAAATACCGCACTGAACCCTGAACAGATGCCACAACGACCCCGTGATTCAATTTCGCATCGGAACGACACCACACAAACGCAAAACAAGGGGTCGACATCATCATATTGGGCCCAAGCAAACTCTGG
Source organism: Diplonema papillatum (assembly GCA_030068145.1). Taxonomy (NCBI): domain Eukaryota; phylum Euglenozoa; class Diplonemea; order Diplonemida; family Diplonemidae; genus Diplonema; species Diplonema papillatum. The sequence continues at coordinate 100,306 of JAPJBO010000806.1, forward strand.
ACGGGGGAGACCCTGCCTGAAGGCACCAACCACCCCCGGGTGAGCTAGCCTGACACAAGTTGTCAAAGAAAAGTAAAACTGCATATTTCTTCAATGGGCCCCACTTCCCCCTGCTTTCGTAGTGCCAGAGTGACGGCACTAAATTACGCCGGCAGCGTGTCCAACGAACTAAGCGATCACGTTTCTCCCGCGTCGTGCGTTGTATAGGACGGCCCTTTCTTCAAAACGACGACCGCATTGGACAACGGGGGGTCAGATTAACCGGTTTGCGGAATGCGCGCGCTTGCCTTTCGGCAATCTTGCTCGGCGACAGTTTACCGTAACGCCTTTGCCCTCTTTCCTCCTGGGTCGGCTGCACCGGTGCGAAGTGTCTCGGTGAAGGTGCACTAACTCCATTGCTAGTACATGTCCGAAGGATCCAACTCGATTCAACTCCGTGGCCTTAAGACCGCGGGGTCGAGGTGGATACAATTGACCGAGATAAGAACCGGATCTGTGGATGCAACAGGTGCACACGACTTCAAGTATTCTGACCCGACCACGAGGTTCGGCGTTCGGCTTCACCATGGCATGTGCTGGTCGACCAGGACCGACTCTCCCGTGAGAATAGGCGAAGAATGAGAGCACCTTCTTTTTTTATTGAGTGGGATAAACACGCAGTCTTTTTCCCTCCGAGGTTTTATTGTCGCAAACGAATCCCCGTGTGCAGCGGGCGGTGCACATGGCACACGGCATCAAACTCGTGTAACAGCCAGCGCACACGTATCAGGCTGGCACGCAAACCCACATCATCGCACACACACGCATCAGGCTGCCACGCAAACCCACATCATCGCACACACACGCATCAGGCTGCCACGCAAACCCACATCATCGCACACACACGTATCAGGCTGCCACGCAAACCCACATCATCGCACACACACGTATCAGGCTGCCATGCAAACCCACATCATCGCACACACACGTATCAGGTTACCACACAACGCCCACACACCCTCTCCGGTAGCTCCGGTCCGCTGACCTCCGCAGCCTTTGAAAAGTCCGCCTAGTGTTCCTTCCGCGTGGAGGCACACGGAAGAGGGCCTCCGCAGGGGTGCCTACCCCCGCGAGTAATAAGGTGCCTCTTCCAAGGCAGGTTTTATCTAGCAAGGTGGCCGGTGCTTCCTCACGGGCCCCGACGCACGCCGCACCCTCCTCCACTGTCGTTCACTGTCGTTCTCTCCACTCTCTCTCTCTCTCTCTCTCTCTCTCTCTCTCTCCGCATGTGATACGAAGAAGCTAGGTTCGTCACGGCAGTGAAGGGAATAAAGTGTTGTCAAGAGCTGCAACCATCAACGATTCCCGGGCGTAAGGCTGCTGGAGACCGTTGGTCACCGCTCACATTGAAAACGAAATGCAGAAAAAAAGCCAACGAAAACAGGTACAAGAGAGTTTGTTTGTCGCGCTCGACGACTTGAAGCGCAAAGACACGGATTTGACGGAATCGAAGCTCGCGAGGAAGAGCCTCGAAGGCAAAGTAGAAACGGAGCGCACCCTCTGCTCCGAGCTGCAGGAAGAAGTGAAGAGGCTGCGCGCGAAGGCGGAGCGGGACAAGCAGGTGCTGGAAAGGAAGGCGTCCGCCCTCGAGAGCGAGCTGCAAGGCACGCGCCTCGAGCTGTCCGCCGAGTTCGACAAGGCCGCAGGGCACCAACGGGAAAGATCCGGCCTGCTTGAGAGGTTGCGCGACTTCGAATCCGAGGCTGAGACGAATGCGTCCGCCCTGCAGGAGAAGTCCCTAGAGTGCGACCTTCTCTCGCAAACGGTCGAGTCCCTCAGGTTTGTCGCCACACTCATCCCCATCGCATCATCTAATTCGAGATCAGAAGCCCCCGAAAAACCGGTTTCTGGGAGCGGAAAACACACGGGCATATATGCTTCAGGATGGCGAAGACCCACTGAAAATAGTTAAAGGCGCGAAGGTTCACGGGGCATCCGATCTTTTTCCCCAAAAGAGAGCTTTATACCTGTACAGTGGATACGCACTCGCCGGAAACGTTCACCACTGGTTGTCGAAGAAGATGGCCTGGTAGTCCTTACAAACGTGCACTTAATGTTGGTCCGCATTCGTGGGGATTTTTTTTGCCTTCAAAACAAGTTGTTCTACAAGACCCACTGAAAATAGTTAAAGGCGCGAAGGTTCACGGGGCACCCGATCTTTTTCCCCAAAAGAGAGCTTTATACCTGTACAGTGGACACGCACTCGCCGGAAACGTTCACCACTGGTTGTCGAAGAAGATGGCCTGGTAGTCCTTACAAACGTGCCCTTAATGTTGGTCCGCATTCGTGGAGGTTTTTTTTGTCGTATAAGATCGAAGATCTTAGAAGATTAATACTATTTCGACGAGAACTAACACTTGTACAAAGGTTATCACCCCGTCGCTCCCGAGAAGAACACCGTAATTTTACCCCTCGCTTGCCCACCCACCCTTGCCCATTTTTTTCTTCAAGTCCAGTGTCCTGAGGCGTCACGAGAAGTTCGTGGCATACACATACACACGAAGAAGTTCGTGGCATACACACGAGAATCTCTGCATGACCTTTCTACGTTTGTTACGCACCATCAATCTGGCATCACGCAGCAGCAAGGACGAGAGCAGCGAGTACGGAGCAGCGAGACGGGCGAGGAGGAGAGTATTATGCCATCAAGATTAGTTTTTCTACAAGCAAAACTAACACATAGGAACTGAGAGCGCGCTCTAAAATAAGTTGAATAGTCGGCAATAGGCAACAACGACACACACACAAGCACACGTACTGCCACTACAGCAGATACGATACGCACACTAACATACGATACCTTAAAGGAACCTTTACAACGATGGCCACCCAAGTGGAGACTTTGAAACCCCGGATCTCTAAGTACGCACACTCTAGAAAACACGGCGCTCTAGAGAATGCATTCTGAAAAATTAGTATTGCGCTTTCTTTTCTTTGTGCACACTAGCGGAACTCACCTGCTTTGGTAAGTTTCATGTAGTACGCTGCCAACTACTATTTTTCGGTACCAACAATGCCATGTTAACACGAAAAACACGCTGCTCAGATCGCACCGAGAGTACGGGAAGCAACCCGACGATGCAGACGAGGTGATCGCCCGGCTTGCGGCTGCGGAGCTGAAGAAGTCGGAGCTGGCGTCGGCGTTGACGACGGCAAAGCAGAAGGCGGCGACGCACATGGCGAAGCTGCAGGAAGCCAGAGACGAGCTGGCGCAGGTGACCCAAGAACGCGACCGCCTCGCGTCGCTGAACAAGGCTTTGTCAGACAAGCAAGCTCGCGAAGCGGGCACGAAAGAAGCCGAGGTGGCCGCTGCGCACGATGCGCTGGAGGAGAAGGTAGAAGAGCTGTCCGGCCTCTCCAGCACGCTGCAGCAGGCGCAGCTGGCGCACCGGCAGTCGGAGATGAACTTGTCGGTGCTCGCGCACGAGCTCGAAGAAGCGAACGCGTCGTTGGCGGAACTGAACGAGGCTCTCGGTCAACTGCGCATCAAGCACAAGACCACAGTCGCCGAGCTCAAGCAAGCGCAGGCGCAGCTGCAAGAAGAACAGACCGCCAACACGGACCTGCGCGAAGCCCTGCATCAGCTCCAGCTGAAGAACAAGTCGAGCGTCAGCAAACTTGCAGCGAAGGAAAAGAGTCTGATTGAGGCAAGCGAGACTATCGAGGACCTGACCGACAGCTTGAATCAAACACGGTCCAAGTACAAAGTGACCGGCGCTGAGCTTGCGTCGAAAGACGACTCCCTCCGCGAGAAGGAAGACGCACTGGACGAGTCATGCGCACGGATCGAAGAACTGACGAAGGCAGCAGCCAACGCCAAGCAGAAAGCCAAAGGCAGCGCTGCCGCCCTGGCTGAGAAGGAAGAGCTCGCCAATCAGCTGCAGCAGAAGGAAAGGGCATTGAACCATCGGGTCACCTCTCTGAAGGCAGAGCTGGCCAACGCCCAGGCCGAAGCGGACGCTCTGAGGGCGTCGAACGAAGGCTTGGCGGACGAGCTGCAGCAGACGCTGAAGGCCGCTGAGAGCTCGCACGTGCACTCGATTTCGTCGCTTTCAACGCACCAGACTGAAGAGCAAACCAGGCTCCAGCGCGCCTTCGAGGCGCATCAGAAGACGAAGGACCAACTCTCGGCTGCGCAGTCTGAG